>VYZS01041881.1:1188-21929 GCA_013400695.1 Neodrepanis coruscans | reverse complement strand
TTTAAAACTTACACTTTCCCTTTCTTTGCTTGAGCAGATCTGAAAGTCTCCTGGTACAGCAAAGAGAAGGAGATCAAACCATCACGATTTTTTAGAATGACTCAATTTGAAGACACTTACCAGCTGGAGATTGCTGAAGCTTATCCAGAGGATGAAGGAATCTATACCTTTGTGGCTAGTAACTCCGTAGGCCAAGTGACAAGCACTGCTACTTTGAAGTTAGAAGGTACACTGTGCAATTTAAGAAGTTATCTTATTTAGTTCATGTTCCAGTACTCATCTTAATATACACTGATATAGGAGTCATTGTCTGTCACGTTGTCTTCTAACTCAATTAATTGCTGCCATCAAAAATGTTCACATCATACATTTATGTGTCCAAAATAGAGATCATGAAAAGCAAAATGTTTTTCACAATTTTTTCAGTGTTCCATGCTCCTCTCTGTTTTCATTTTCTTTAGTCTTAGAATCTGTCATGCACCAAAGATCATTAAAGACTTCTTTCTAACGGAAGTTCATTGCTTACACATTCTTTGATTTGACTGTGAAGTCAATCTAGGAAAACTTTTCGTACAAAACAAATTACTTTGAAAGTGTTGAAAAACATCCCAAATAGAGGTGTGTAGTAACTGAAAAGTAGTTGTTTACATTTGTATGTATTGATGAAATATTGACCAAAGTTTTAGAGCAGAAATATTTTCTGGAGAATTTGCTGTTATAAATTTTACCATGAATATTTTCTATTCATTTTGCAGTAGGTTTTATAAATCATGAATGAGAATAATTCATGCTGTGAAGTTGCAAGTTACAAAAAAAATCTTGAATGAGGGAGAAGGTTTATTGTAGTGTAGGGTAACAAATTAAAAGTTGGCATGCTTCTTTTCAGGATTTAAAAAGGTTGAAGATGTTACATCAGAGTCCCCTTGGCATGTTTCTTCATCTATTTCACTTAAGGAGGAGTCTATTGGCCAAAGGCCCACCTTTATCCAGCCTATTTCAAGCTGCAGGGTGTGCAGCGGGGAATCAGTCAGATTTCAAGCTAGAGTCTCTGGCAGGCCCAAACCAAAAATCCAGTGGTTTCATAATGAACAACTCATGTTGCCAAAAAAAGACTTAGTTTTCCACTTTGATGAATCTACAGGCACAGCTATACTGATAATAGTAGATGCTTTCTTAGAGCATGCTGGCCAATACTCTTGCAAGGCAAGAAATAGTGCTGGAGAAACAACTTGTACAGCTACACTTACAGTGACTGCAGAAGGTAAAGCCCCATTTTTACTTCCAAGGGATTCAGTTTGTTGTATACCACACTTCTATGCTGTTACTAATTTTTTCTTGTTTCATATCTTTTCTTTCCCAGCTAATGTTAGTAACCCTGCCACTCTCATGTCTTCTGTTTAAACTGTAACATTTGGAAATTTTCGAATTTCTATGTCAATATAGGTAAAAGAATAGAATAGTTTTAATGTAGGCATTCAGATTTTTAAAATAAGTAATCTTTATTTAATACTTATAAAGTGGTCTTTATAGCACTGAGTGAAGTATTCTGTGCTATCCTGCGGGGCAGGGGGGAACGACCAACCAACCAACCAAAAAACCTCCTTTAGAAATGACATAGTAGTTTTCAATCCTAAAGTGGACAACTTTAGTGAAGACAAAAGCATCAACTGAGTATTAAATGCATGACTAGCTTAGACATCACTTGTCATTCATATATGTGAATGGATAATTTCTGTGTCAAGAGCATAGCGCATCTGGCATGCTGAGTTTTCAAATGAAGATCATTCATTTTCACCCTCCATGCTGTTTGATTTTGTTCAGAGCATGGCCTAGTGAAGTTCTTTAGATACTAATGTTGTTATTTCTGTTACTTGATTACACAGTGCAAGCTCTAGGTAGGCAAAATTCTGGGAAAGATGTAAAAGAGTCTATACTGTCACAGGCTATACCAGAACTTCATATTCCTCCTCTCACAAAGAAGAACATTGAAACTTATAAAAAAAAAATTAAATCGGTGCAACAACCATCACAGGAATTGGGTGTACAGGTTTCTGAAAGCACATCAGAAAGTTTGATCATGAAGGCTACATCAGATGAAGAAATGAAAGCCATGCACACAACAGTCCTTTCTCAAATGACTCTAAGCACCAAGATCTCTATGACCACCTCTCAGAAAATGAAAGATGTCCCCCCAAAGATTCTCTTGCAACTCAAAGACCTAACTGTGAAATGTGGTGACACTGCTCAGTTCATATGCACTTTAGAAAATGAATTCTTCTATGAGTTTCTTTGGGCCCATGAAGGCAAAAAGATAGAAGCGTCTGAAAAGTTGAAAATATCACAAAATGGAAGTGTTCTCCTGCTCACAATCCTGAATGCCCAGCTGACAGATCAAGGACTGTACAGTTGTACTGTGTATAATGAGTATGGAGGGACAACAACTTCTGCAGTACTAACAGTCAAAGGTGGTTATCTGACTTTTAACATTATCACTTACCTTTTGGAACTTCATTTTAACTGCCTAGAGCTCACTCATGTTTACTTTATTATCAGCACTTGATTGAGAAAACTCTAGTAACAGTACTCTCAGGCTTTTCCCCCATGTTTATGGCTCTATTCATAAGTGACATATGCAGCACTGGGAGGTTGGTATTGTAACTTCATGCCTCTTCCCATCAAGTCACAGCACTCTGAGGCTTTTTATTCTTCAAATCTTTCATAATATGTAGAGAGGTGTAAAGCATAACGGGCTTGTAGGAATTTTTATATTTTGTTAATTCCTGAACCTGGAGTTTACAGAAGATAAGAATGTCAGATAGGCAACGTTGAACTAGATACCTGGTCATTTCAAACCATAACTTGTTTCAAATAACTCCAAGGTTTCAATTCCAAAGTTGGCAATATAAGTTAATGTACTTGAAAGGACTAATGAGTGCAATATTGTACTACTGTAATATTAAATTGTCTTCTGCCCTTCACTCTCCTAAGATATATTTTTTGCTAAGACTCTTTACACCTCTTCCCGACATCGGTATATTAAAACGTTTGTAGTGCTACCACTACACTACCACTAAAGACCCAAAAATGTATTATCACCATACTAGACATGTGATAATATTTCTGATGAGTACAAAGCAGTCAAGAGTAGAAAACTAAGATGAATAATGAGAAAGGCAATGACCCTGCTGATTTGGCTCTTAATTATTGAAATTTCTTTCTTCATTCTAGAGCTGTGCAAAGCACAGCTTTACATGATCTGCTGCTACTTCTTTCCAAATTAAGCCTTTAAATTAAAAGCAACATGTGCTTGCCTTAGGCATTGTGGAACAAGTCTTGGTCCGATGAAAGTCCCATGGGCTTAACTGGTACTTAGAATTAGCCTAGCAGGAATGGAGCTCTTAAATGTGCAATCATTCATGATAGTATTGTGTTAGCACTAATATGCTGGACATTCTTTCAATTCTAATTGCTGGGGGGTTTTCCCCCATAACTATATGTTTTACTCCTGCAAAACATCTGACCTAATCCTTTTCCTAACTTTATTCTTACCTAGCAAAAGAAGCACAAGCCAAAGCAGTAACAAAATTTATTCTTGAATCAGATACTAAAAGCTTTAAAGCTGCCAAAGATTGTCAGTTTAAAGCATCTGAAGTTAAGCAAGAATCTTCCAAGAAAACCTCAAGCTTGTTTATATCTACGTCCCAAAGACTATATGAAACTGAGAAGCAAAGAAACAGAGTATACTATCCTGATGTTGTACCATGTGAAGACATCACAGAAACTGATGCCAAAGCACCAGAGTTTCTTGAAACTCTGCCTTCAGAAACTACTGTAAAAGAAGGAGATGATGTGCTTCTCTTTTTTATACAGAAAGGTGTGCCTACACCTTGTGTAGTATGGTTATGCAATCAGCTAATAGTTCAGGAGTCTACACTGTGTTACCTTAAACATGATGAGCCACTGTGCAGTTTAAGATTGTTGAAAGTTGGTCAAAACAACAAGGGTATATACAAGTGCAGAATAGCTAATCCTGCAGGACAAGCCGAGTGCAGCACCCATCTGAAAGTGACAGGTTGGCAACTGCATGTTCCTTCATACATAGCATCATTGCATTCCAGTACATTCATTCCCCGAGAGACGATAAAGAATCAGATGCATCTTATTAGTCTGTGGGTTGTTGAATATTTTCTTCAGGGATTTACAGCATGATAAAGGCATGTTGCATTAGAAACTTCCCCCCACTCTTCAAAAAAGGAAACAAATCTTATAGAAAAACGTACCTTGCAAACAAGTCTGAAAATATTTGATTACTCTGTTCTCAAAATTTATCAAGTGTTTGAATTGTTTGGCATGCATTTATGTGTATATGTGTGTGAATTTCTGTATATTTCAAATGAGATTTGATGATTTTAATATATAAGTGGCATATTTAGAAACTATAACTCAAAAATCTTATCTTTTTTATTCTAGCTCCTGAAAAAATCATTCATGAGAAGCTAGAGGAAGAGGCTGAAATGGAAGTGAAAGGTACAATCACCAATGAGACTAATTAGTACCAGTAATTAGTAATGTTATGAAAAGCTTTTACCTGCTTACATGAAGTGTCTGATAGGGAAAGAAAGACACTTTAAAGCATATTGGAATATGTTGCATGTTTGTTTTGATATGCAAAGGGTTACCTGCATTATTAGGTTATTTAAGTTTTAAAATATATTTAAAACTTCAAATTTATAATTTTGCAGCCATATTCTTAACTTTTACTTCATGCTTTGCAGCTGTTCACAGAGCTTTGATTTGTTCAATTTCCTTTTGAATGCATGAAAGAGTTTACTTCAGAAGGAAGTTATACAAATACAAATTGTATTATTTTAAACAAGATAGCAGCCTAACATTAATCAGTTCAATGGACACTATTGGATGGATACATGAAGTATACTAGAGACCATTTGTTGTTTAGGTTAGGTGAAAGCTACACAGTCCCATTGATTCCTTGCACTTTTTTTACATACATTAATTCATCATTATACATTTCTTACCATGGCTTGCAGATAGCATACGTGGNTACTAGAGACCATTTGTTGTTTAGGTTAGGTGAAAGCCATTGATTCCTTGCACTTTTTTTACATACATTAATTCATCATTATACATTTCTTACCATGGCTTGCAGATAGCATACGTGGTTCATGTTGCTTGCTTTTCTCCCTGTGCATAACACTGTGAAATTAGTGGCTGTATTAGTTCGAATAAACGCCTTCTCATTTCATGTTACTTACTTTAAAAAAAAAAATCTTTCAAAATATTTTTTCTCAATTGTTTGAACATTTAATCTACAAACAGAGGGGTCAGAAAGGGCGTTTATTCTACTGTCTGCAAGTCAGGTAAGATTTTCTTCTTTGCAACACAAAGACACACAGCTTTTCCAGGCAGCAAAAACATACACACAGAAGAACGTGTTATTTTGAAATTCCTTTTTGCTTGTTCAAGAAGAAATTTCCACAGTCTGAAGAAAGAACAGACAACGAACGATTTTCGTGTCAATCTTTAAAACAGAGCAAGGCGTTGCGTTTATTCGAACAAATATGGTGAGTGAATTACTTTCTTTTCCTGGGTGTGTGATGAAATCTGTTGCATGCCCATTTTTTATTTCAATAATTGCTATTTTTTTACAATCAGATGGTAGGCAGAGCATAACATGTTGTAACCCAGTATCCTTCTCTTGCAGATCAGCACAGCAAGGTGAACCTCGAGGGACCTGGCACAGCGGCAGTACTGGCTTGCCACCAGAATCGTAAACCCACATTCACGCAGGGCCTGAAATGTAGGTCTGTCTTGGAGGGGGACCCTGCATTCTTCCAGTGCAAGCTGGTGGCATGCCCAGAGCCCCATATGGCCTGGTTTCACAATAACCGGCCCATCCTCCAGGACTGCCGCAAGGTGATTCGCACAGAGAGCAAGGAGCATACACACCGTGCCAGCCTGGAGGTGTGGAATGTCCAGGAGCACGACGCTGGCAGCTACAGGGTATTTGCCATTAATAGCGAGGGCTCAGCTGAGTCCACTGCCTCACTGCTGGTGGCACGCAGTGTGGAGCAGCAGGGCTTGGGTTTCACAAGGAAAGCAGAGTGGATGAGGCAGAGGAGTTGGGAGTGCCTGCTGCAGCAGCGGCAGGAGGAGCGGCTGCGGGTGGTGCTCCGTTGCACTGGCTCACCCTTTGACAAGGGGCAGGAGGCCAACCAGTTGCTTCGGGACATCTCACCAGTTCGAGGCAGGGTACGAACCATCCATTTTCAGAGCCTGCCACTGGCAGGGCCTCACCGCCCAGGGCTGGCATGTAGTAGGGAGAACAGGGGCACAGTGGCTGATGCTGAGGAGCTGCTCGATGAGGAGATCCGTTGGAAGCTACAGAGGCTGCGGGAAGCCAAGAGAGCAGCACTGAAAAAGAAGCAGGAATCCCTCATGTACATGCCCCAGGAGGACCCTCATGGGAAGCCTAGCCCAGCCAAGGTGTCTGCAAAAATGGATGGCTCAGAGCCCATCATGGTGCAGCTAGCAAAGTGGTACTCCAGGCCCAAGGCCATGGGGGAGAGATGGAAGATGCCAGGTGATTTTCTGGAGCCCTGCCCACCTCTCTTTGTCCAGCAGGTCAAGCCCCAGGAGGCTGCTGAGGGGCAAAGATGCACCTTCTCCTGCCTCTTCCATGGCCGCCCACAGCCCACAGTCACTTGGTACAACAATGCCAAACCCGTGGGACGCATCCAGGGCACTGCCGTTCACACCACAGAGTGCTGCTCTACACTGACCTTTCCATCCCTGCTCCCACAGCATGGTGGCACTGTCACCTGTGTGATCTTCAACCCACTGGGTACAGTCAGCACCTCAGCTGCACTCCACGTGAGGCAGCGAATACCAGCCTATGAGTACACAAAGAAGGAAGAGAAGATGAAGAAAGAGGAGGAGGAAGAGGTGGAGAAGGTGAAGGAGGAAAAAAGGGAGAAAGAGAAGAAGGAGAAGGAGAAGGAGAAAGTGAAAGAGGAGGAGGAAGAAGTTGGTCTGGCCTTTGCAGCAGAGAAAGGATTGCGAAGTGCAATTCCAGACTCAGACTTGCTGTCACTGCCAGTGGAGATCAAAATCACTGCCCCCACTCCAACACCAGAGCAAGACACAGAGGTGAGGGAGATCACACGACTCCCTACAGACCAGGCTGTTCCCACTATAAAGCACAAATTCAAGTTTTCATTTGATATAGGAAATGAGCCACCTCAATTTCTGGTAGAAACTCCAGCACACATTCATTGCCGTGAAGGAGAGGATGTGGTGTTGGAGTGTGCTGTGTCTGGGCAGCCTCCCCCAGCTGTGACCTGGTCCCTGAATGGCCAGAACCTCTCTGCTAGTGGAAGACTGAAGTTTGAAGAAGGCAAGAATGGCATGTACTGCTTGCATATTCAAGGGGTTTCTGTTACAGATGCTGGGCAGTATTGCATTGTGGCCACAAATGCGGCTGGAACAGTACAGACTTCCTCTGAGCTGACAGTGCAGCCCAGTGCACCCAAGTTGTATAGCAAGGATGGAGGCACTGAGGAACTGTGTGCCATGGACCATGTTTTGCACTTCCAAGGCCTCAGAATACTTGGAAAGGATAAAGATGAACAGATCACATGCCCGAAAGAGAAGGAAGCACTCCTATCGTTGTCCCTGAGGTTGTCTCCATCTCCCCATGAGCAGTTGGAAGAGTGTGAGGAAATCCCTCAATTCAGGGAAAGTGAGATGCAGGAAACAATTACAAAAGCTTATGCAAGGGAAGAAATGGATTGCACAGAAGAAAGTGTCAGGAATAG
The DNA here is from genome assembly GCA_013400695.1 of Neodrepanis coruscans. NCBI lineage: Eukaryota > Metazoa > Chordata > Aves > Passeriformes > Philepittidae > Neodrepanis > Neodrepanis coruscans. The sequence goes on along the minus strand of VYZS01041881.1, from coordinate 14,094 downwards.
AGATGGTATTTCTGAGATGAGGCAGCACAGAGAAAAAGCTGTTTCTGAGGAACACAGCTTTGGAATTGATACCACTGAACTTCACCCTACTAAACTCAGGGAAGGGCATGAACTGCTGGCCAAGAACTCAGGTCACTTTTCAGAGGAGCTGGAGTTTGAAGGAGGCAAGGTGCTACCACATACAGATACTCAGTCCTGGGACACCTTGAAGTCACCATTTATGGAAGTGCAGGGGCAAATACATGACTCTGAGCAGTCCACTCTGGCAGGGGAGGGCAAGGATTCACCATTTATGGAAGTGCAAGGGCAGACACACGCCTCTGAGCAGTCTGCTCTGGCAAAGGAGTGTGAAGATTCACAGTTAATTTCAATGTCGCTTGTGGTGCAAGAGGAAAGCGATGTTTACAAGAAAGAGAGTGATGCCCTTGCCCAGGAGGAAATGACTCCTGATGTGCTCCTTGTAGAAAAGCCAAGTGTGCCCCACCTTCAGAACCTCACTGCAAGCACACCCATAGAGGAGCAGTTTGGCTTTTATGATTGCTGTACAGAAGAGCAGCAGGAGGAAAAAGACAAGGAGCAAGAGAGATCAGTTGATACTGAACAGGACATTAAAGGTGATGATCATCTTTGTAAAGAAGAAATAATTGATGATGGCGATGCCACACACAGGGAAATGCACAATGATGGCCAAATGTTAAAAGAAATGGAGTCTGACACAAGCAGCTCTTCGAATCTAATCCTCACTCCTCCCAGCATAGAAAACTCAGGTCAGGTTTTTACTGAGGAAGCTGAGGTTCATTTGGAAGAAGTGCATATCAGAGAACAGCTGTTGCCACCTGAGACTGATAAGGCCAATATCATATTTGATCCGAAGAAGTTCGTGGAGTCTTTCCTAGCTGCAGAAACTATGTACACAGAACAGGCAAAAACCCCCACAGCTCTGGAGAGTGTGGAGGAAAGAGTGACTGGGCAAGAACATGATGTGCATGTGAATCAACATGATGCGGTTGTGGAAGAGATGTCTCTAACTGAGGAACTACATCAGATCTACAGGATGCAGCAGCAAGATGTCAATGCCCAGGAAGAGGCACAGCCAAGAGAAAACAGAAGGGCTGATTTGCAAATTCCTAATGGGGACCTTGGCAGTGTCATAATAGCTGCTGAAGAGGGACCTTCTGCTGAAGAAATTTGTGAGTCAGAGGTGAGTGTCTCTGGGGAGGACTCACTTGAGGAACCAATTAATGAATTTCTGGTGCAGTCCACTGCAGATTTCCAAAGAGAAGTTCAGGAAACACATATGTGGGAAAGTGGGGAACAATGGACAGAGACCAAAGACTCCATCTACATGCCACACAATGATAGTTTCATCATGGACTTGAAAAAAGCTGCACATGAGAAGAAATTGCAGGCTGGGCATCAGCCTGAAGAAGATGATGGTTCTGGGATTGAAAAGGTCTTTGAGAAAGGAATGAGCAGCTTCACGTGTGAGAGAGAAAGCACAGATTCCCCTGAGGAGATGCTCAGGGATACGCACCAGGAGCCAAAAGCAACCAAGGGCTTGTCTTTGGGGCAACTCATACTTGGCTTAGTAATGGATGATCCTGTGGCACAGAAGGAGCAAAGGAAGGACTCTTGGGACACAGAAGGAGCAAAGAATAGGACTTCCATTGAAGAAGCCTCTGAGAATAGCCTAGATGGAGAGGAACCATGGGAGGATATTTCTGCAGGTCCAGAGCCCATTTCTGTTCAAGTCTCAGAGCTGGAGCCTGCTTTATCCCTGGCCAATTATTTAAGATCCACTGGGATACATGAAACTCCAGATCTTAAAGGGACAGTTCAGAAGGAGCAGCAAGAGACCATCACTTCACTGGAAGTGGAAGAGGTTACCTTCAGCACGGTTTACGATTATTACAACAACCATCAGGAGCTTGCCCGACCCTTCTCTCCAGAGTCAGAAATGTCTATAGAGCTGGAGAGTGGGAGCAGAGATGAGTCACCTGATTCAGATCGCTTTTACACACCTCCCTCCTCAGTAGAAATCTTTGAAACTGCTTCTTCAGCATCCTACCACACGCCGCTCAGCACACCTGAGCGCTACTCCACACCATCTGAAGGCTCAGGGTACAGCACGCCACCTGAGTGCTACTCTACACCATCTGAAGGCTCGGTGTACAGCACACCCCCCGAGCACTACTCCACACCCTCTGGCGGTTCAAAATGCAACACACCCTCAGAGCGCTATTTCACACCCTTTGAGGGACCCTACTCTGCATCAGGAGACAGCACACCACCAGAGCGCTACCGGACACCCACTGGGGAGTATATGGATGCCCTGACCATATTCCCATTCTGTGAGGGGCAACATCAGCCTCCAGACCAGCTCCAGGCTGACGTGTTTAGGACCCCCTGTGAGTCTCTACAGCCATCTGACAGGGAAATGCCACCTGCCTTCCTCAAGGCGTTGAGCAAGAGGAGGTTGTGTGAGGGTGGCACACTGAGGTTTTCAGCTGAGGTGGTGGGTGTGCCCACACCAGGAGTGAAGTGGTATCATAATAAGTCTCTGTTGGAGCTGGATGAGAGAGTACGAATAGAGAAAGATGGGAACAAATGTGTTCTGGAAATCACTAATGTCCAGAAGGCTGATGGAGGACAGTATCTGTGCCATGCAGTGAACATTGTTGGGGAAGCTAAGAGTGCTGCACAGGTGGAAGTATTGCCTGAAGATGGACGGTCACTAGCATTGCCACCCCCTATTACCCACCAGCATGTTATACACTTTGACATGGAGCAAAACACATCTTCAAGATCACCTTCACCACAGGAAATCCTCCTGGAAGTGGAGCTGGATGAAAATGAGGTGAAGGAGTTTGAGAAGCAAGTCAAAATCATAACCAGTCCTCAGTTTAGCCCAGATAAGAAAAGCATGGTAGTTTCTCTGGATGTCCTTCCACTTGCCTTGTTAGAACAAGCTGCAGGTTTGGCTGCAGTGGAGAATGAGGATGTAAAAATTGATTTCCAAGTAACTGAAATGCCTCCACGCTTTGCCGTGCCCATTGCAGATATCAAGGTGACAGAAGGCTTGGAGGCAGTGTTTGAGTGTGTGGTAACAGGTACTCCTGTCCCAGTAGTTCAGTGGTTTAGAGGCGACACCTGTGTGACACCTGGAACAGGGAAGTATGTTGTGAGTCAGAAGGAGGGACTTCACAGTCTGAAGGTCCAAACTGTAGATCCTTCTGACAGTGGCTGGTATCACTGTCAGGCAGTGAATAGGCTGGGAGAAGCAATGTGCAAAGGCTCCCTTGTGGTCATGACTCAGCAGAGAACAAATGCTAAGGTGGGCAGTGAGACAGTCACAGGCTGTGAATCACCCAGGCCCCAGAAATGTGACTTGCTTTTGAGTAAGACTGTGAGCCCAGGTGACCAGTCAGAAATAGAGCTGGAGTTTGAGTTTGAGCCACATAGACATGACTCAGATAAAGCCATCCGACTGCTTGCGGTGACGCAACAAGAACAAGAAGTGGAAGGGGAGAAGTGCATCAATATTAGTTTTGATGTGTTTGCAGAGCCATCCCAAGAGGAACGGGTTGAGTTTAGGGCAGAGGACTCTGAGAGCTGCAGTTTTGAGTTCCAGGTCACAGAAGCTCCTCCAAGGTTCCTTAGGCTTATTTCTGACTACAGTACGTTTGTAGGTGCCTCAGTATGCTTCCAGTGTCTTGTGACTGGTTCCCCTCACCCAAGTGTCTGCTGGTACAAGGATGGAGTGTTGTTAGAAGGGGATAGGTACTGTGTGCAGGAAGAGCAGGATGGCTCTTGTAGCCTTACTATTGGAAACCTGATACGCAGTGACAGTGGGCAGTACAAATGTATAGCTACTAACAGGGCAGGAACTGCTGAGACTTGTGCTGTGTTAACATTATATTAGATTTCCATAATTTATTTCAAAGTCTCTTTTGAAATACTAAATATTCATATGATGTTCACTGCAAGTAATAATGCAGCACTCATTTTTAGGGGCATTGTTTTTCATCTCTTTAGAGATGAAAACCACTCCATGGGCATATTTCTGTTTCACTTAAACTTGCATTCTTTGGGGAATTTAAGTGAGATTTAATCTATGCATAGATTTTGTGCATACTTTCTGCACCGAGGTATATTTCAGACTCCTTCTAAGTTCCTTTTGATTGACACCCATGTATGTAGGACTATTTTTTTTGTATAATGTACATATACTTGTGTGTCTGTAATAGTGCAATCACTATTGTTTTATGTAAGCTAGAAATCACCTGAAAATGTGGAGACCACTTTTTTCTTGTAGCCTAGAAGTGTGGAACACTAACTTATGTGTGCTGTTTAGTTTGAGTATAGTTCTGTGAAAGAACTTCTTTAATTGGTATTTCCCCTCCTCACAATGTTGTGTCAGAACATGTGAGTTTCACTGATTCAAATCCTGTGTCTACAGTTTCTATCACTGCAAAATTCTTACATCTATGGGTCTCATTCTGCTGACTCATGGAATTAAATGGCTTTTTTAAGTCAATGGAATTATGCTGTTTCAAAGAAAAGCAGCACAATGGGAAGAAAAATTAAAGTTTTGCATCAGAAGAGACTGGACAGGATTTTTTTCTCTATTACCAAGTAATAAGCATGAAAACATATTTTATACTGTATCTTTAGAAGTTAAAGTGAAAGGAGAGGGAGCATAACAATAAATCAATGATGTTACTGTAAATCAATTAAAATAATTTTGGTTGTCCCTGTATTCCAGTGTCATTCATTAAAAATACATAGTAGTAGAAAAGTAAGATATTTTTCTGCAGTATTCTTGTTTCACATTAGAACGATATCTCTACATATTCCTTTTTTAAATTAATAACAATTAACTGTGCTATGTATCAAAATGACCAGAAATAAATGAAATACATTGAATTGTTATCTGTGGCATTTTCTCAGCAGAAGAGATTTTTACATTAATGTTCTCAATGTGAGTATATATTTTTGTATTTAAAGTAATGGTAATATTTAGGAGGAGGAATCAGCAGTAGCTGACATGATTAAATTAGAACTAAATCTATAAACTGTGATAAATTATTAAGAAATTGTGAACATTATTACTTAATGTTTATCAGAAGTTAGATAGCTCTCTAATGCATGTGCCAGCTTTCCAGTTGCCTATAAGTCAGAGTGAGATCTTGAGTTCAAGAACCCTAAGCAAAAATTATTTTTACTTCATTTACCTATTGATGAGTTTCTTCCAGCTATTTGCAAATATCTGTCAGTCTCCTTGCAAACTGTTTTAAGCAACATGGTGGTTGCAAGCGTAAAAGAACTATGCCTATAATACAGTCAGTTATGTTCATACAATTTCTTATTTCTGAGTTTGATGTGTTCTCACACTGAGGTCAGCATGCCTCAAAAAATCTTTTAAGACTATCCCATTATTCACCTGGGATGATAATTTTTGATAAAAAGATTCCCTTTGCCCAATTGTGTTACCTGATACAAACTTTGTCAGGAGTGGCATGTTCTGATGACTCAGTATCTGAGCAAAATGACTGAAGTGTTTAGGTTGATAGCAATATGACCCTTCAGTTTGTCCTCAATCATGACCTTATGATAAATATTTAAGATTTGTATGTTAAATGGCAGAAATAATTGTGATTTCTCATAATGGTAATGGTGGTAAGGAAGAGAAGCATGAGTATCTGACTCAATGTCATGCTGGGAATTACTCTACGATGTGTTCTTAATCCATTCCTTGTGTAGATGTGTACACTGTCTGATTCAGTAGACAGCAGAGGTCCTTTCTCAAGGAGGTTGGCATGAATTGTCTGACGTTCTACGTCAGTTGTGACATAAGGGGTCTTTTAGGTCCAAAGGCAAAGAGGTCAGAGGCCCTTTGATTAGGTTTAATGCGATTGTGATGTATTTATTTTGCATGTAAATCTGAAAATTTTTAGCCGAAAGAGGCCCATAACTTGGTTCTGAAGCCATAAGCCAAACAGATCCAAGTTCATGTTCACACCTGAAATAAGTCTTCCTCTCTACCTGTGTAGTGGTGTTTGTGGTTTATGTAAAGTTAAAAGTCTTGGCTTAAATTTCATACATTAGCCAGGAGCATGGTCACGTGTTTATGGAGAGACAAAGTCTCACCTAAGCTACAATCATTAAACATGGAATAATCCTAGGTTGGAATGAACCTACTGTGGGGCAACTGGTATAGCTTGACTATCTCTCTTGAAAATTTTGTGCTTTCGTAAGAATCAAAAAGCTCACAATTTTATTTTCAGGTTTAATGTTGCCTTCATTTCTGCAAAACAAGTATTTTAAAAAAAAGATAAGTTATATTTGTTTGTCAGTGTGTACTGAATGTTAACGTGTATGGTTAATTCATGAAATAAATAAGTAAATGATTTAAGTCCACTGCTTCTTGTACTTTATTCATTTCACAGACATATCTAAAATATGAAAAATAATCTGTATAGTTTTTCTCTCATAAATATTCAGGAACACACAAAAGTGAATTAATTTTTGCCTCACTCCTATTATAAAGCATTCTTTTGAGTGCTAGCATGGGTTGCATTCTGAAATGTTTATATTCTATATTTTTGTATTTTATTTTATGGGCCCAATTCTGCCACCCATTCTGAAATTCACTTGCACAATTTGTTACTGTTTTAACAAGGTTGGTAAGTAATACTGAACAACTGATGTAATCTTTTTTTTTTTACTGAAGCATCTCTTCTCTGTAGTTAATCATTGTATTCACTGTGCTGTGTCATGTATATTCTGGCATTTCTGGCAAGACTAATGGTTTTCAAACCAATGAGAGAAAGAACTGAGCGTGACAGTCTGTTCCTTTTTGTTGGAGTGCAGCAAAAATTATTATCTCTCAATAAATTTTTTGAATTTAACACACTGTAATTGAGAAGCTTATCAAGGTTGCCCATTAGAGTGCCTAGAAGTATTTATCCAATGACACATTTATTCTTTTCTTAAACTCTCATATCTTTCCTTGTCAAATACTGTGAGCCTTAAATGAGCAAACTTGACTCAGTGAGGACAACAGTGTTTGATTTCCAGATATTTTCTTTGAATTGTGCTCTTTGTGGATTGCTTATTCCATTCCTGGAGGATTCAGATTTCACTACTGTTTTTATTGTCAAGCATCTGCAGAGAACGGCATGTTCTTGACCTCCGCTTCCTTTCATTTTTAGACCACCATTAAAACTAGAGTGGTTCAACACATATAGCTTCACAAAGGCAAGAAAAACAAAAATATTAAATTGCTCTGTTCTCTTTTTTTCTATTATTGTGGGAGTTTTAATATGCCACATTGTGACAGGGAATAGTTCAAAAAAAAGATTTAAATCAAGGGTGCAGACTTTTTATTTTCATAATAATAGTTCCGTAAACTTAAGGGTCTAATGACAAAAACAGGACAAAGCTGGAAAGGGAGAGGTAATCTCTTGGTGTGTTAAAAGATAAAGTTTAAAGAGATGGACTATGCACTAGAAAAAATGTTAGTGTGCTAAAAAGATTGTGGGTTTGTTGGTTGTTTGCCTTTTTTCATTTCTGTTTTTTCACAATCCTAATTCTGGCATTCTGCTTTTATCTTGGTATTTTGAATTAAATCAGGGTCTTAGCACTGTTCTGCTCTACTTGTTTGTGTAGGTGTACATACAAATATGTATGACACATACCACTTTAATTGTGTCTGTGAAATGCATCAATGTCACTCGACTGTTACTTGCACGGTGCACCCTGGCGGGGAGGTATGCCTAGCCCATCTTGTGATGTCAGGTTTGAAGAGACACCCATGCTGATCCAGACAAGAAATCACTAAATAACTAGATAGCACAACGTATCTTGCTGGTTTTGGCAGATTTGACCAAAGAGGACCTTGTGTTCATTGCTACTTGTTGTATGGTATTGGATAGATCTCCAGCTATAGAAATACAGTTGCCCTAACACTGTTTATTACTATCTATGAGTGTTCTCATAAATATTCTAGTAAAGCTAAACAATTTTTTCCATACAGACATGACTGGGTCTCTTATTGCCTCTTCTGAGGGAGGAAGAAGTGAAGGCTACAGCAGCAGCCTTTAGTTGCCTGATAGAGAAAGAACACTTGAATTTGAGCCTGGAAAACTGGTTTATGTCAGCAAAGAAAAGATGAGAGTGGGGGAGGAAGGCAAAACCTCTGTCTTCCTCAAACAGGTCTTGAATGTTGATGTTTGGCAGGTAGAGGTAGCTAGGCTCCTTGTCACTGTTGCTGGCAGCCCCATACCCAAAATCGAGTGGTTTTTCAACCTTATGAAGATGTGAACATCCATGAACTGTAAACTAGTGTTTCCTGGCAATGACCTCGTCCTCCCATATGTGGGTGTGCAGGATGAGGGTGAGTACACATGCGTGGCCAGCAATGTGCACGGTGAAACAACATGCAGCACCCACCTCCACGTGCAACAGCAGGTACCAGGATTCCCTTGCTTTGCCACGGAGCTGGACAGCATGCGGTGTGCACCAGGTTCCACTGCAGTCTTTGAGTACACAGCAGTGGGGAAGCCATGCCGCGATGTGCTGCTCTTCTCTGATGTGTGTCATTCCATTGCTCACCACTCTGGCAGCTCAGGCTCCCTGACGGTGTGGGACTGCATGGAGGAGGACATGGGGCTTTACACATGCAGGGCAGTGAGTGCTCTGGGCAACGCCACATGCTCTGCTGAGCTGCTTGTTCTGCCTGAGGAGCATGCTGTGTGCAGGCATAGTTCAGCCTTGCAGCACTCCGCAGTGGCCCCCTCTTCTACGAGGAGGCTGGTGAACTTCCTGCCTTGGAAGGAGCAGTTAGCCTTGAGACCATGAGAGACCTCCAGTCCTCCTTCAGCTCCAGATAAACCAGGCAGTGCATGTGTTGCTCGGGGAGGACATCTTGCCTGGCCTGCCACTGACCTCTCTTGCTGCTCATACTGTTGAAGAGATGCTCACCCAGGTGGCCACAACACAGGAGAGAAATGGGCTTCTGGCAGAGCCACTGAAAATCCTCAGTGATGACCCACAGGACATGATACTTGGAGCAGCAATGAAGACAAAACTGCCAGGCTGCCTTGGGACTGTAGCTGCACAGATACTCTTACTTAAAGAGAAAGTCATCCCCAAGGCAGCAGAGCAACTGTCTGCTCTGAAGACAGAGGCTTCCCAAGCACTTCTACAAGTGTCAAGCATCACTGAGAGTCGTGCCATAGATGGCAACCAAATCCAGGTCCTTGAAGGCTTTCAGGCAAGGCAAGGTGAGCTGAAGGTTGAACCCAGATTTCCTTCTGAATTGGCCTTCACTGAGGTCCAAGCTGTTCCCCTGGAGAACATTTCTTCCCTGAAAACAACAGAGGAAGATTTTGCTTCAGGAATACATGAGGGACAGGCAGTGAGATTTCCCTTGCTGCTGGAAGAAAACCAGTTCCTGGATGAGGAACATGCCGATCTTTCCGACCACTTAAGCAGTGGAAAACGGCTGAGAGACAACCCCATGAAACAATAGGCTGTCAGTAGCTCCAGCCCGGCCAAGTCCTCAACAAAGAGAGTCATCTTACTGCTCTGGTTGCCAAGAGCTGCAACGTAGACATGAAGTTTCAAATTAAAAATATGCTGAAAGCTGAAGTGGTGAGAAAAATCTCGTTTTCAGAATGGTTGGCTGATAAAGAAACAGTCTGAAGTACAGACAATAGACATCAACAAGGAGAATAAATGCAACTCGTGCACTGATGTTGTGACCACAGAGGGATATAGTCCCATAGAAATCCCAGTCTCCTTTGGAGAAGTCATCATTCAGACAGCTGACCAGAAGACAGTTTTGAAGGAGGCTGTTTATTCTCTCCTTTGTGAAGATAAATATCTCTTGACAGATGAAAAATCCAAAGCATTTCCATTCAGTCCAGTTAGTCCACTTCTCTTAGGAAAATCCTGTCATGATAACTCTGAGCTGGAGCCCCAGCAGGCTGAGAGGACTATGGAGGCAGAAATACCACTGGTGCAGCCTTTGTCTGTACAAGCAAGCAACACTGTGACTGGGCATGGTCAAATTAAGGATGTGGGTGCAGCTGTAACCACTGCTGTTGCAACCTCTGCAAGTTTTCCCACTGAGACACCCACAGAAATACTGAAAAGAAAAGGGAAAGGTGAAGAAATATGGGAGGAAGATGGCAGAAGGAGTCTGGAAGCTGGAGCTGGGAAGTTAGAGGCTGAACTGGGCAAAGAGAGTTGTCCCATTACACACAGCAAACTAGTTGACACTGTTGTGGAGGAAGAGGAGAGTGTCAGGCTGGTATCAATTGTAACAAATGTCCGAGAGGTAAACTGGTACTTTGAGGGTAAACTGGTATCGTCAGGCAACAAATTTCAAGCATTTGCAAGATCAGGACATGTACACACAAGTAATAAACAAAGTGTACGGGGAGATTCACCAAGGAGAGTACACCTGTGAGGCGCTGAATCAAGGTGGAAAAAGAGCAACAGCAGCTAAACTCACAGTTGTTAAAGAGGTTGGATTATGGGGATAAAATACTGCCTTTTTAATACACTGCTCTACTAATGAACCTGACCTACTATATGTGTGTCTGTGTCTTTGGATACAGATATGATATTAATACTATCATGCCACTAATCAGAGGGCCCCATTTCTCTCTGGATTGATGGTCTCCTTTTACCACATTGCAAAGCCTCTCACTTTCATTACCCCAGTCTTTGGTGAGGAACTTTGTTGCTTCATTGTACAAGCATGATCAGGACAAAGCTGTACCTCAATCCCAACCACTTCTCCCATTGTTGCCTGGAAAATGGACCTATTCTTCCCATTTTTCCTGCTGCCGCACCTTCTCTCACTTCTTAGAGTCATTGCACAGATTCATCACAATTTCTCATTCACACCATAATTTCTCACAACTCCAGGATAGTGTACTGTATGTTTATCTCCCATTGCTACTGTGCATTGCTATTTTGCTTTGTTTTTCCAGTACCACCACAGTGTTTCCTGATGTCATTATGCACCATAAGACTGTCTATCCACTGAGTCTAGTGCTGCTTTCATTTCTTACAGATATTTTTTTCTTTTACAGTCACTTTATGTGAATTGCAAGTATGTCACCTTTTCTTTGCCTTTTATTTTTTTCAGTCAGTCACTTCAGTATTATTTTTCAGAATGTCTGCAGGCAGGGTTTTGAGTTACTCTCTGCTTCTTATTTCAGTTGCACCTATCCTGAGGAGAAGGCTCGAATCCCTGGAGGTGGCTGTAAACCATGTGGCCAAGTTTACCTGTGAGGTAGAGATGGCTCCCAATGTCAAGTTCCAGTGGTACAAAGCTGGACGAGAGATATATGATGGGGACAAATATTCCATTCACACCTCCAACTACCTTTCCACGCTGGAGATCCCGAGGCCTCAAGTTGTTGACTGTGGAGAATATAGCTGTAAGGCTTCCAACCAGCATGGCAGTGTAAGCTCAACAGCTGTTTTAACAGTAACTGGTAAGTACAGACTTTCAAGCCCTTCTCCATTAAATATCTTGGTGTATTGTAATGCTTTCACTGGTATTCTTATACTTGTTTATGGTAGTGTTCTTGATTGCCATTATAATACATAATCCATGCCTAATTTTGGAAGGCATAAACATAGAGAAGGAATATCTTTCGAAAATGCTGCTTTCACGTGCTTGTAGAAAAGCAAATCAGTGTGAAAAGTTTCAGAGGGAAAGAAAGAAGGGGAAAGCAAGCAGGAGGAACTAGATTGTCAACAGAATAGGATTGCTTTGTGAATGCATTCTTGAAGAAGATTTATCTAACTTTCAGACAACAAGAAATACATATTTAAATTTGATTTATTGGTGTAATAGTCACTGTGCTTATCCTAGCACCGTATGTTTATCCTGCAACTGTACTTGCGACGCAGGTTATGCAGCTCTGCATACCTGAACATCTTTGTGCTGCACCCAAAGGGAAACTGTGATTGGGCAAATAGATCTTCTTAAAAAACAGGAGACTTTAAAGGGTTTCAATTTGCAAACTTTTTGTCTTTTGAGAGTTATACGATTATTTTTTTTTTCCCTTTAAACAAAAAGACCCCAAACAGACACCATCTTTTGGGCATTTAGTGTATGAGGATTTTTTACTTTGACTTTTCTCTTTTTGGGAGGAGTCTTTATGTGGTCTTTGTTAAGTGCTACCTGCTAGAGACTTACACAAGATGCATGCACTGTGAAATTCACATAAACTTACCCGTCTTGAGAGACCACTGTGCAAACATATCAGTCTTGGAGGAGGAAGTTCTGGCTTTTGATATATTTTTCTTTAGTTCATATATTGCTCCAGAGACACATAATGCCTTCAAGCTCTGGAACAATACGTAGACTGAAGAAGTTTGAAACCAAAAGCCAAAACGTATCGTCTTTGACACCTCTTATCTCCCACACTGCTGATTTCTTTTGATTAAGAGTGTTCAGTGATAAGCTGGCCTCTATTTATCTCTGTTTCTGGCAAATGTGGAGAAAGAGCATAGGCTCTGTTCCTTACCTCTGGATAACATTGAACCTCTTTGTTTTGCAGAAGCATTTCCACCAACATTTCTTACCAGACCTGAATCTATCACTACTTTTGTGGGCAAAAGTGCCAAGTTCCTGTGTACTGTTTTGGGTACGCCAGTCATCGATGTCACCTGGCAGAAAGATGGCACAACCATTTCATCTTCAGATCACCATAAAATCTCCAAAGTGGAAAATAAATATGTTTTAGAAGTTTCCTGTCTCACCACCAGTGACAGAGGGGTTTACACTTGCAAAGCTTCGAACAAGTTTGGGGCTGATATTTGCCAGGCTGAAATGGTCATTATAGACAAGCCTCACTTCATTAAAGTTTTGCAGTC
>VYZS01041875.1:0-14149 GCA_013400695.1 Neodrepanis coruscans | reverse complement strand
GTGGTAAAACCACGACAATTCATCATTCTCAGTGCTGAGATATCCTCCATGGAGACTGCAACTATCAGCACATACAGCTCAAATTTAAGCCAAGGTGCTTACCTTGACCACCGACATATTCAGATTCTGGCTCTGTTAAACTTCAGTAGAAAAGAGTCACAGCTTCAACAGTGTTTCTAAGTAAGTTTCAAGAATAAATGATAAACCAACAGAGTACTGACTTATCTCTGATCTTCCTCAGAACGATCATGTCAAAAGCCTTACTAGGAATATTGGGATGAAAAGGCTGATGACTGCTTGCACTGATCCCACTGTCTCCATCCTCAGGTGAGCTGAGGTTTGAGAACATGGTGTACCTAGAAATGTATGTAGGGTAGGGATGAAAGGAGGGAAGTGGAAGGCATAGAGGTCTTGAGTTGGTTTAAGTTGTCAGGAGGAAGGGCAGAAAGAAAATTTCCTTATTTCACATTTCACTGAGTTTTAGATTAAATATAATACTTTGCAAGAACTGGGAGAGAATCAGAAAGGTGATATCTTAGTTCTTTAATCCCCTCATGCTTGCACCCTGCAAAGAATTCTCAATGATGCTGCCCTTGAAGCTTTTTTACATAATCAGTCATACCAATTCCCATTTACTTTTATGTGGCTTAAGGGAAGGAAAACGCAGACTTGATTCTTGCACAGCCTCAATTAATAGTAACTGAATTTGTGCTTGTGTAATCGAAATTTGCCTCATTTATTTTTGGAAGGAAAGAGGATAAAGTTAAACTGCAGATTTTTATGGGATGCTGAGAACTGGGATTTCATAAAGTGCCCACATTCTTTTGGCTATTTTTTTCAGGTTTAAGTTTTTAATGATAGAATAACTAAAAACTTACTAAAATCAGGGGAATCATGAAATCTGAGGAAAACCAAATCAGCTGTTTATTCCAGTAAGAGAGACTAGCACCTTATTTGGCTTCTAAACTTTACCACAACTGCATACAGCAGCTTACTGAGAGCAAACACCTTCCCCCAATTGCTGTGTAAAGCAAAGTCACAACCTCATACAGGAGCCAAATTAATTCTATTCCTGAAGTTGTGCATCATGACATAATGAGACATCTTACCAAGCTGGGCTTTTCTGAGGCTTCTCTCTCATAAATCTGCTCTACAAGAGAGAAGCTGTGCTTTGTAGTGCTCCTAAACACTTTAATTCACATTAGGTAAAGAAGTTATGAACAATACAGCCAAGAAAACCAGTTAGCCCATAGGCAAGTCAGCAAGATTGGTATTTGTTAGGAAAATGGGTGTGCTAGGCAAACACTGTTAATCTGCTAAAATTAATTACATGCTTCATTTGAGAGAGATATTTTTGCCTCGAATTTTTTAGGCTGCTGTTTATTGCCAAGGAACCTGCACTGTGCAATTATGGCTAAAGAGGAACAACCTGACCTTTTATTTTATTAAGGAAAGGTAAGATAGTGGAAACCTACTTAGCCCAACTCTCTAGTGTTTTGCAAACCCTCTATTAGGGAAAAAATATAACTTACCTGAAGTGACCATATTCATTTGCATCCCTCAGACTTTATCTGAATCAGTGCAATCAATACTGATTAGGAACAAATCAACGTGTAAGCAGTGCAGACAATATTCTTATTGATACCACTCATTACATGAGGAATGTTGTGTGTTGCCAAGTGCCAAAGGCTGAGAAAACATCAGAACATGTGATGTGCAGACCATCTTTTTAAAAAGAGTGAGGAAAAAAACCTAGCTTTTACATTTTTGTGTAATAGGCTCTATATTAATTAACAATTGTATGTGCTATTAGTGAAAATGAATTCTTTTATCAGTAATGCAAAACAAAAAGCACATCCTGTTTACACTTGCAGAGAAAATATTCATTCCATGCTGATAAATGAATTATATTTTACCTTGGAAACTTATTTTCTGCTTCAAATATTTTTCTTTAGGCAGCAAGCAAATGAAACTAACTTCAAAGGGCAAGAATTTCACCACTGATACCAGCTAAGAGTCTCTTGGCTTGCACCAAGTCAGAAAAATATCTAAGATTTTAAAAATAATTAATTTGCTTAATAGTTCTTTGTGGTGTAATGAAAAAGTAAAAAATATCTGAAGTAGGTACTACTGGGCTAAACTAAGTGGTTCACCAGGAGCTCCAAAATCTTGTGTATCTACCAAGTCTTGATTCAAAGGGTCTTGAGTGTAAATGGGTAGGAGAAGTTGTCTGATGATAGCCTTTTTTTAAGCTTTATTATTTGTAAATTGAGCACACAAAATTTCTTGATTCTTCAAGCTGTATACCAAAATCTTCATGTTCATCTTCATTCTAAAACTCCTTGTTTTTCTCAGTGAGAAGAGAGATGTCCCAGATTCATTCCCAAGCAGGAGGTGAAGATAATTTCTCAGGGCTCCTCTCCTTGCTCAGCTTGAGAAGAGAGCCCTGATGGGATGATAATAGGCCCCTCAGGGAAGGACTCCATCATTTCAGCCTTAGCAGTTCCTGTTGGAACTCACTTCCTCCCATGGCTGGGGTTTGTTCAGCAGCCTAGTTAATGACATAGCTGTGGCATGGGAGCTGCACTCAAGCTCTCTTGAAGTCACCTGTGACTTGAGGTGTGATTTGGCCACTCCATCATTGAAATAGTCTCCATAAAGATAGGTTTTGCACCATTGCAAAGAGGAAATATGCACCTTCATGCAAAGAAGTTAAATACAGCCCAGCACTTATTTCTTTCCATACTAATATGGGTGTTTTGAAGATAAACTTCAAATGCCAGATCCATTTTATTCACACATTGTAATGCAACATACAGAAGTAATGCATTTCATTGTGAAATCTGTGCTGTGATGCTACGAGACTCACTGCAATCAGCTTGAGGTATGATATCTCAAAAATTACCGTGCCAGCATAACTCATGCCTCAACTGGGCTGAACAAAAGATCTACTTTTAATGTGTGATGCTACAAAGATAGCAAGACTTAAACATAAAGGATGCATTCTGACAATTTGTTTCTGTTACATTTATAATGACTTGGGACTTTGATTCAAACTTTGTGTCTGTCTTAAAAATGGAAAGTTTTTACAGAAATAGCCATACTTACAGATCAGCAATCTTTAAAAAGTTTATTCCACATATAATTCTAATTGATTTTCCATTTCTACAGATAGAACTGGTGCTATACGTCTACTGGTGCTGTAGACATGAAGAATGTTTCTTAATGTTTCTTTTCAATTCATATTCTGTTACAGTTGTATTATTGTAACAGAATGTAAACTGAAAAGAAGCACAAGTATTTTCAATTTCGCTTTTGTTGTGTTACTTTGTGACTTGTACATTTTTCATTGCATTAATTGGACAGATGCCGATACAAATACATATAAATAAGGACAGTCAGTCTGCTTTGTGCTCTGGCATGGCAGAACTACTTAAATACCTAAGAGTCTACTTTGTAGAGTACTTTTCATTCTAACATCTAAACTTAAGGCAGCAATAAAATAAAGATGAACATGCATTTACATGACTTCCATGATTTAAAGAAGCTTTGTGAGCTTGTGAGCAAAGCTTTGCATTTTCAAGGGTGCACAGTTATTTAGAGCATCTGTTATAATTTTAAAACACATACTGGTTAATCAAGGCTGAAGACACCCAGAATGCATGGCAATATAAAAAGGTAGAGCTTTGTCTGGAAAGAAAGTAAGATACAGCAGTTTTTCAAAAGTTGGTATTGAGATGCTTTAATAGACTTTTGCTGGAGTCTTCCAGTATCACACAAGAAACTGTTGCTTGCATTATGTTATCTGCCCCTTTATTTTTATTTCACTTAGGATATGGAGTCTATCCATTTCTTGAAAAGAAGTCAGGCTCACGCTGGAGGGATTCACACTCCCAGTTTTGAAAAGCCCAGAACCAATCCAGGGAGTAGTTCAGATGGACAGCATCCCATTTCCCTAGCAATTACACTGTGGGTACTCTTCCAACAGTTTTGATAAAATAGGCATATGCCAAGTTTCACATGAGAGAGAGTATCCGTATGGAGACACTGGCTTCCCCATAGTAGTTCTGCAGCTCCCCTCCTGAAGCAGTGCAGAGCATTATGTGGAGAGACACACTTGTTCAGCAATAGTAACAAAAGACGCATGGAAACTCATGTGACCTTCATGAGGGGCTCATGACCTTCACCTTCTTTTCTAGATCAGGCTAGAGAACATTTTGTTGCTCTTTCCTGTTAATTTCCTATGCACTCTACAAATTATTAAAAAAATAAGACATAGAACTCTTGCCAATTTTAACAGAAAGGAAATTATGAGTGGAGGATAAATTGTTTCACATGTGTAAATTGACTTTCTCTGCAGCATATAATTCTTGCAAAGGGAGGCAACCACTTACCTTGCCTAACCTTAAAACCTGCTTGGTCTGGGATCTGCAAGTCTGGGAACCACCAGAGGTCAAGGAGCTGGGGGACAGCCAGAGTAATGTAAGAGCTCTGTGGCCTGATAAACAGCAAAAACAGGTTAACAGTCTCCATAAAGCAAGTTGGCAGCTCTAATATGAATGGTGCAGCACTGCAGAGACTGAAATGTATTGTCTAGATGTTTAGCTGGTACTAATCCGGGCAACCTCACTGAACTCATCAACTTACCATCCTTATTGCACTATGCGTATTGATAAGTGACCCATTACCACTGCAGACTATTGCTTCCTTACTAACAATACCAGTTCATGTTTGGCAGTTTCTATGATTTACCCTCTTCCACTTACATGCGTGATTTGCCTTTCTTCCTTCAGGGTGCATCAGTAACATTACCAGATTCTATTTTAATGCAAATATTTACTCTAAAGAATATATAGAACTATATTGAAAAACTCTATGTTGGTTGCTTTCAATACTGTCTGTATTCTGTGTGGCCTGTATAAAGGTGTAAAGATAGTATTTGCATTCAATGCTACTCATGCAAGTGGAGCATAACATGGTATATAAGCACAGCAAATCAAGTTGAGTTGTGTTTTACTAACATATCATTACCCAGCTTTACATAGAGAGCTCTGATTGATTGTAACTGACTAAGCAATTCTCCAGATAAAACAGAAGGAACAGATTCCTATTCTGTTGGCCTTACAGCACTTCCAGGTTCAAACTGCACAAACATAGAAGAAGCAGGGCAACTAAGTAAGGTGCAATCATTTCCTTAGTTATAGTTCAAAATGGCCCTGGATAAAAAGTCGCCAAAGTGTCCTGCTTTTAAAAAAATTGTATTAAAAAAAATATCCAAGTAAGGAAATCTCTTTTGAAATAGGAATCACAAGTTCATGATAATTGAATATCTGTATCTGAAATGGAAGAACTCTCTTTTTTTTTCAATGAAGAAACAAATGTGTCACTTCGTGATGCTGAACACTTCAAAAGAACACTTTCAAGAGTTTGTCTCTGAAAATGAAAATCCAGACTAACAGCTTATATTAATTCAAAACTGAGGAATTTTATTGCCCTGTGCTTTCTAAAGTGTGATTGGCGGAGGCTTATCCCGGGCCATGCTGATTTATCTGAACAATATTCATCCACTTAAAGCATACATATATTGAATATCAAACACTCAGATTGTTCAGTGCAGTAACTGCTAAAGTTCATTCTTTGGTTACAGGACTCAAGTGTACTTTATGTTTGAACAGTTCTTATACAGTGGGGCTTTGACTCTGTACCAGTATTTGGAGCCTCAACAACACAAATGATTCATACAGATTACCAATATTCAAGCAGTGGATCAAACTATGATTGAGAAAGCTAAAAAGTCACATACTAGTTGGCATCCTAAAAGCCATCTGCAACAGTTCCTAAAAGAAGTTAAAAACACACTAATGCAAGTCACCCTTTATACTATCATAGTGTTAGGAGACAACAAATGGGAAGCCAGATGCTTATAGAAGAAAGGAGAAGAGAGTAATTTACATCTTCCGCATTACAGTGGAACAGAATAGTTTCTTTTCCAAAGCATAAAGACTGACTCGGAACTCCCTTTGTGACAGGGCAGTAAGGAAGGTCTGGGCTGCTTCCCTTTGCCTGAGAGACGTCTAACCTGGCTTTTCATTAGTCATGGGCAATGGTCCACTAAAATACACATCCCCCGCTAAGAGACATAGATGGCAGTGTAAATCCTGCTACTTTCTCCGTATAGTAGAAAGAAACACTTACGTCTAGTCTCTCACAAGTAAGACCTTTTGAAGGGTGCACTGCATGCTTACTTGAAGGTGAACATCCCCAAGGATCAATTCTGCAAGAAAAGTACTCCTTCAGTGTTCAGATGTCTTCACCTGTATTCAGTGTTCCTACTGTCACAGACAGCTACTCAGGCACAATGCTGAATGAAATAAAAAGAGCAGCCAGATCAGCAGTGTAAAGTGACAGACAGCACAGACCAGAAATGGGATGTGAGACAAGACCAGGTCACTCTGTCTCTGACATGCTACCAGAAGATCATTATCTTGACTCAAGCCAAACAATAAACAACCTTCCAAAAATCACTGACACATTGCAAACAGAAGGATTGTAGAGAGAGACGCTTTCAGGAAGGCCCAAATTTGACTCTCTTTCAATATCTGCATGTTGCTCTTCCTACAAAGACTTCAAGCCCAGTCATTTGGATCAACCATGTGGGAAAACCTAGTTAGTTTAATTAAGCCAAGCTTACCACTGGATGTAAGGAGTGAAGAAAGTAGAATTTTGTTGCACAAACTTTGGCACCAAGAAACATGTCAGCCTGCATGGAGATCAGAGGATGGGCCGAGAGAGAAAATACTGCCTGAATGGATCCCTACCTATGAGGTTCCTCAGCACTAGACAGCACTGCTGCAGCATTCCTTCTCTAAGACAGCAGCACAAAAACACTTACATGATTCTGTAAGAGGAGAGAGAAAAGACCTCAAAGATAACACTACTGAGAGAAAGAGTTCTATGGTTTTATGGTTTCAATGTTTTTTATTTCTTTATATGACACATTCTTTTAAAACTAGAGTAACAAAAAGTATCTTAATACAAATTTTGTCCTTTCCCAAAGAAGCATATTAAATTCAAACCATAAAGACAAGAGTAGTTAGGGTAGCCCAGGACATGTACAGACTATTTGGGTAGACTAGAAGAGCTTGTCTTGGTCTAGAAGCTATGAAAACATGACTATTCTCAAGAAACACACTAGTGGGATAAACACTGATTATGGAAAGAGCTTGTTTGTTAAAGGCCAAATGGATTAATAAATGTGCATTACAGTCTGATTGGGAATAAACTTAGGGTGGGAATGACAAGATGATTTTTAATGGTCACAGAAGGGAGATTCAGGAATAGTTCTTCAATACCTGAGGAGAGGATCAGAAAAAAAGGCTGCTTCAATGTATGAAAGGAGCTATGACACAGTTGCCAGCAACAGATGGGGATTGTAGTTACTGACCTAATAAGGTCCTTTTCAGGCCCTCAGGAACACCAAGCTTCCAGGTCAAAAGGACCCTCTGCCACTTTGCAGGGAGTCAAACGCCAGTAATGTCAGCACTGCCGCACACACATGAGGATAAACATGATGCTCATGAGCTGTGGAACCCCTTTATACACAGCACATTCCCAAAGCCTTAATTTTCTAAGGTTGACCATGGTCTCTCTAAGCCACATTCCCTATGTCAGACATATTGTGGCTTGTATTTCAGACTCTCCTGTTTCCCTTTATACTCATTGTCTAAGACAGGAATGCTTAAGAGAACTGAAAAGGCCATAGAGACTGTATTTAAACTGTAGTGAAGTCTGCTAGAGGGAGAATGGAATTTAATAGTCCCTCCAGGGCTTTCAATTAGCTTTAGAGTGGTGCAGGAAAGCTACAGAAAACATGCAATCTGTTAGTAAGAGTCAGCTCTAGATGGCTGCAAGTGCTCAATATCATAGCTAAGGATTAATAATGGGCATTAACTTGGTGACTATAAGAATAATTAAGAACAATACATAGGGACCGATCAGCTCTGCTGCCGTGTTGTGCTCACTGAGCTAGTTTAGACTCCTAAATTACATGAACAAAAGCCAACCAAACAAAAAGTCCCCAAATACAATATATTTAAATATCTTAAATAATTTTTTGTAAAGCTGTTTGAAAATAAGAAAGCAGCAAATTAAATTTTTGTGGAAAGTTATCTCATGGATTAGTGACGGTTTTTGCGAAAAAGAATGCAAAGGATATGCTTAAATTGCTGTTTCCTGTGTGCTGACAGATTAATATTGCTGCTAAACAGATTTCAGGAACAAAATATTGGAACAGCTTTTTCAGGAACAGCTAATATTGGTTCAATGAATATCTTAAGGAGCTGCAGCCAAGTGGGGATTAGAGAAGCAGAAACAGAACACAGGCATTCCTTGGGGTTTTTTAACTGCTTAATTAAATGAGGGATTATTCAGTTGTTTTCCAGAGAGGACTGAAGAGGGAGCAAAATGCCACTGTGTTTTTCACTGAAAATTTTTTCATTGCAGTCTTCTCAGTTGTTTTATTAATAGATCAGATGTATTTCCACAGCACAGCAGCCAGCCCAGAGCAATGAAGTGGTTATTTTCTTTTGTGTGTTATTACTGTCGGGTCATTGTTTTGCTACTGGTTCATGAGTATAGTGGTTTCCACATTTTATATTTCATATATTCAATAAATTACTGTGTTGTTGTCTTCTCTATTACATCTCTTATCTTTTAGTAACGCCCTCTAGTGTCAAACCAGGACACTTGTTTAGTTTTATACTTGGAATATGATGAAGGCAAAAAGATTGACAACATTTTTTAAAAGGCTTAGAGAAATGTCCTAAGAAGCATAAGAAAAACATCTTCAATGCTAGTAGTTTGGATTAGCTGTTCTCAGAGCTCTGAAACTTCATGATTTAGGATTACAAACTCATCCTGGGCAGTTTTTCATGTCTGCAAAGCATCCAGCATTCATCATTGTCNGCCCAGGCTGGAGCAGGATTTCCTGGTAGAGCTTGTGGCCTGAGGGGGACCCACACTGGAGCAGCCTGTGCCTGACAGACTGCACCCTGTGGAATGTGATTCATGTGGCAGCAGTGTCTGAAGAACTGTTGCCCATGGGATGCTCACTGGAGCAGCTTGTGAAGGACTGTCTCCTGTGGGAGAGACTCACACTGGAGAAGTTCATGAAGAACTGTCTCCCATTGGAAGGACCCCACAAGATGCAGGGGAAGGACTCTTCTCCTTGAACAGCGGAAGAAAACAACAGCTGACCATAATCCCCATTCCCTGTCTCCCTGTAGCACTGGGGGAGACGAGGTTGAATGTGAAGAAAGAGGGGGTTGGGGGGAAAGGTGTCTCTTATGTTTCTCATTCTTAAGCTCTGATCTTGTTAGTAATAAATTTAATTAATATCCCCATATAGAGTCTGTTTTGCCTGTGAGGGTAATCAGCGAGGAATCTTTTATGGTCCCTAATTCACAAAGCTCTTCATTGTATTTTCTCTCCTCTGCTATTTGCAGGGGGAAGTGAGAGATTGGCTGTAGTGAACTCCTGGCACTCAGCCCAGGTTAAACCACTACACTGGGCTACTAAAACCAGATTGTAAAACTATGAGCCATGTAATTACTTCATTACAAAACTCTTGAAAACGTGACACAACAGGCAGCAAAACAAGTGTAAGATCTCTGCAGGGAGGAAATGCCCCTCTGCACTGACTGAAACCTGTCATGTGTTCTACCACCTGCAGCAGTGACTTCCTCTCAATGAAGAAGACTATGAAGAAGACAGTCCATGAGTCATGAATACATTGTGTTGTAACTTGGTCAGGCTTTATGTTCAACAGTTTCTCCTGCTGCTATACACAGAGCCCTCATAGCTCTGCAGAGAACCAGGTATACTCTTACAAACATTAAGCCTGTCAAAGTGCACTAGTTTTACTTCTGCGGGACAGCAGAGATAAATTTGCCAGTTTATGGCCTTATTTCTACTTACGTTATAATTGGTTTCTCCCTTGAAAATCCTAACACAAGTAAAGCTTTTCTTTTTTAAGACTTACCTGAGTCATGAGGCCATACTAGTGCTCTTATTTCATAAGAGGTACTCCTGTCTGGCCTATATCTTACACACAAGAACTGCATAGGCTTTAGTAGATTACATGAGATTAGCACATCATCATTACATAAGGAGACCAAATCATACAAATCTCCTCACCAAAGGAGTCTTAATTTGAAGCTTTTTTCAGGGCTAAGTTGATGCTTTCGAGACTAATCTCACAACATCTGAATTTAAGCTGTTGCAGAGATACTTCTTACTCTATAGCTTGGATTATTCAGAAGATAACATCCCAACTGATCAAGTAAATGAGAGGACAGTAATCTTCAGCTCCCACAGATACACAAAGCAAATGCATTATCAACGTAGGTAATTGCCTTCCCCTCCAAATAGGATATGGCTGAAATTCTTCCAACTATTTGGTTCATGATGAAAAAAATTATATTTTTTAAATGGAAAATGTGGTAGTTTTGACCAATTACTTGGTACCTAAAAGTAGAAATGGAGGCCAGTAGAAATTACTGTTATTGTTTTTTGTCAGACGGAATCAGACTCTTAGATAATGTTCAAGGACATTTACTATATCTCTATTTGCCTGCCAGCAAACTGTGGCAGACTCCACAATAACATGAGAGTAGTTTTAGAGTTAAAAACAGAATGGACTCATTAAAAGAATACCCTTTAATTTGTCTTTCAATTCCTGAATCCTTAAATTTAAAGTTCTTGTTCAAGAGAAACAAATCCATGTTTTTAAAAAAAACTGAACTTCTGAAAAATTGCTGGGTCTTGAATCTTTCAAATGTGACTGACCTTGTGGGTTAACTTAATTAACTTTGTCCTTGAGCCACAAAAGTTTTATTCTGTTGGGTTTTTTTAATTGCTACCTTGAATCACCTATTGTTTTAGCCTACTTTCACTGTGGGAACTGGTGTATGAGATTTCTGAATGATTTTTTTGATAGCAAAACAAAAGTTGATGCAGACCTATCTTAAGACAAGTCTTACATTCAGAAGTCTTTTCTTACTATTCCGTGCTTCATTGCAAACCATCCAACTTTATGCACTTTTGTTTTGCAGTCACTACTCCTCTGTACTCAGCCAAACAAGATGCACCTGTTGTGTTACTTTTTCAAATCATGAACTGATTACAGAGGAGTTGCATTTCACACTTCTTATCTTATACTGAAGTCCAAGGCCTCATTATACTCACCTGTAAGTCTACAGATAACTAGACCCCTATTAATCTACACGCAGCTATTAGGACAAGTGCTTGAGCAGGGCAATCCTGTATCTCAACAGAGAAAAGACAGTCATTGAGTCAGTACTCTCACCTTGAGGTCTCTGTTTTAAACTGACAAAGAGTGACTCTGAACCCAGGATCTTCTTAATCTACCCAGATCCTCATGGGACAGATGCTGGGAATGACAGAGACCTCTACCTACCTCAGTTTTGGGGACATTTCATCATTAAATAAATGGCTGATGAATAAATCTCCATGCCTAAGACATAGCATCAAAGCATAGTCAATATACTTTGCTATTTTCACACCTGTTAAACTCATCAGTAAATTTACCACTCTGTAAGCCACGGCATTCAGATATGAAATAGCATGGCAATCTCGCAGCTGCCTGCTCTGCTTTATACTCTGGCTGGATTGGCTGCTGTCTCTACCTATGTCACCTGTCAATTTTTAACAGCTTACTGCCATGGTGAGCAGCACCCTGTGCCCAGCTGGAATCTACAACATCCTGGACGGGCAATTCTTGTTACTTGGCACTTAAAGGACATTCTTAGGTCCCTTAGTGCCAATGAGTTGCATTCATAGCCCTACAAAACTCACTCTCCAAAACTACAGGAAGAGCAGATACAGAAGGAATTCTAAGTTCTGCATTCGTCTGCTAGGATCAAATCCTTGAACTGCCACTCTACACCCTGGACTGCAGAAAGTATATATATATATGTCCCACTCCTGAATATTTTGTCTTTATAACATAGGCATGGGACAATACAGCAGCAGTTCTTTTTAGTTTGAGAACAGCTTTTACTTAGACAATGTAACACTTGTCATTTAAAAAACAAAAACAAAAACAAACAAACCATGAGAGACAACTACGCAAAGCATACAGTGCTACAAAAAATTACTATAAACGGTGCTTAAAATAAAACTAACACTTGTTTGATAAAATCTTACACAAAAGTAGATGCTGTGCCCCAATTTAGTATTTTCTTTAGGAGCCTCAAAAGTAGTGACCCTTAGCATCTCAGAGCTGTCCTCTTAAGTTGTTCAAAGCAGTAGCACATTTGCCTTCCCTGTCTTACACTGTATAAAACACAACAAGTAGCAAAGATTAGAAGCACACCATTCATCAGGCATTTTTATTCCCTTTTCAGTCTCTAAGGTTTTTTCCTTACCTGTTTGGGTGAATGGGTTCCTGTATTCCACCCAAAAGCCCTCCAGAAGACATCATAAACATAAAGCTATCAGTATACTTCAACTGACAGGACTTGCATCACAACACTATTGAAAAGTAACCCTCAAAGCATGTTTGCCACTGCAGAATATTCTTGAAGGATCCTAACATTGAGGATTTTTCAAGCACATAATTATTCTTTCATATTGATAAAGGCATTGAAAAAATACAGAGAGATACACCTTTCTCCCAAACAATTGCAAAGGCAAATAATATTAAAAAAAAAAAAAAAAGCAAGCAGGTTTTCTGAACAATTCATAATGGTGCCAATTATTGTGATAATATTTATGACTCAAGTTGTAACTCAAGCTCTTCCTTAAAACCAGCTTAGGCGACTGTGACTGCAGCACAAATTACTGACTCTCCAACACTGGCACTGTTCACTGACAACTGGCAGCACTCAGGCTTGGTCCACTTCCACGAGGCCAAGGTACTCAAGCACCACATCCCTGATTATTTCAACACAAGAAACGGGTTCTAAAGTATTTGTCAAAGACCAAATAAGAAGTTTATCACAGAACTCAGAAAAAATCACATGTTCTCCTGAGTTCCAGTCTAGGCCCATAATGCAAGGCCACCTTTCTTCTTTTATCTGCAGTGTACCTCTTAAAGAGTGCTGGATGGCTCTTTTGATATGTTTCCTTTACTACTGGACCTCACACATTTGGTTTATTTTCCTTCATTTGGGGCAGAATTACACAGAATTCTATTCAGAATTTGGATTGCAAAATAATTGATGTTCCAGTGTGTAACGGCCTGAGCTAGTAAAAAGGCAAAGGTATTTCAAGTGCAACCACAGTGATTAGCTGAAAGACTGAAATACGAGCCTTCTAGGCAAACCACACCAAGACAAACAACCTAATGGATGTTAATATATGTAGAAAAGTATAAACCATTAAAAATGGGCCCTTTTAGTAAACTTTAGTTTACTACAGCAATTCAAACCCACAAAGACAGAAACGCCCTTACTTTGTATTCAGTGTTGCCTCAAAGTCCCATAACATATTCTGTCCTACAGAGGAAGCCATACGACATGTGTGGGAGTCACGCATACACTACAGATGAAGAGAAGAGTAAAATTTGCAAAGAGTAAAATTTCACTATAAGTCTGTGCTACTAAAGAACGTTGCAAAAAGTAAACACTTGGCACTTTGAGCAACCCCTCTTCTTGCACCTGCAACTTTACTTACCACTGTGTTGCTCCACTAGTAACACCCAAATAGGCCTAAACAGATAAGACAAATCCTCTCAATTCAAGATACCTCTTTTTATTGGTGAAAACGCATGTTCTAAACAAGTACCTTTTTATATGAGGGAGAACTTCTGTTTCCACTAATAATACAGTATGCAAACCCACAAATACTCCATTTGTACAATTTCCATCTTCAGGAAAGTGTATTACATCATGGCAGTCAGTAACACTGCAGACATCTGTGTGATCAAGTGTAAGGCTGAGAAGATAACAGTTCCTTTTGCAGACTGACTTTACACTTGTACACTAATCTTTAGCACTGAAAACCATACAGGTTCAATATTTACCCTGAGAGCATTATTTCCTTATTTTGAAAGTTTAGAAAAAACAATTAATTGTCCTAAATTAAGTTGAAGTTTTCAAAAACAATTTCCTAGGGAAAAAAAAAAAAA
>VYZS01041821.1:0-11715 GCA_013400695.1 Neodrepanis coruscans | reverse complement strand
AAATTTTGCATGGGAGGCGTTTATCTTTCCTTTCTTGAATTTTGTACATTTTTAAAACAGCAATAATTTACCTATAAATTCAATTCCAGAATAAAGTTAGCTTTTTGTATTTGGTGTACAGGTTTTTCAAGGAACAGATGAACAACTAAGGGACAGGTACCAGAACCACAAGAGGATTGTGAAGGAGAAGGAGAAGAGATTGTTGGACCATAAACGTGAATTAGACAGAGCCACTAAAGAATGTCAGAGATTCAACAGTGAGAAATCAGAGCTGCTTGTAGAACAAGGTATTTTAGACTGCATCTATAATCTTGGATTTATTTTTAATTTATTTTTAATGTAGTTAAGATCTAGAATTTATTTAATCAATAACAATTTAGCTCCCTGAAATAGCACACTCTACTTAGAGCTTGTTTTTACTCTGCAGCTTTTTGTGCTGTTTAAAAACACTTCAGTTTCAAAGGCTTTAATAGTTGCAACTGACTTGGAATCCTGAATGTGCCTCGTGCCTCAGTTTTTGAGTGTTTGTGTCACTTTCTCTTGCTGTGCAGGTCGTCTGCAGCTGCAGGCAGATCGTCACCAGGAGCACATCGTGACCAGGGACTCCTTGATTCAGTCCCTGGCAGCACAGCTGGAATTAGATGGTTTTGAGAGAGCACCTTTCAGTGAGAGGCACATCTCCAGTTTTCACAGGTTGGTGAAGGAGAGACAGGAGAAAGATACAGAAGCTGCAAATCATATGATGGTAAGAATTTTGTTGTTTCAGTTGTGTGATTGGTGTTGGCCATTAGTCTGCTCTTGGTGTGTTGAGGGGGGAACTGAAGCCACTTTTCTTCTGGAATTCTTGCTTGTGGGTTGCCTGAATCTTTCCATGGGAATCAGTTTTGGAACTGGGAGGTTACTGAAGAGGCAGTTCTTCAGAGAGGTTTTTCCAGCAGCCCTCATGCAGGTGGATCACTGACAAGCTCAAAAGCCTGAGGGAGAGTTACAGTGGGCAGCTGGTTTAAAAATAAACATATTTTTATTGAAATCATGTCCAAAATGGAGCTCCTCTCACAGAACACTGTTGGATGCATCTGCATTTTCTACCAAAAACATTTCAGCAAAAAATTTGGACAAGTTCTGGTTTTCTCAGTATTTCAATGTCTTGTGTTACAGTGGTGAGTATTTTCAAACTAACATGAAAAATATTTTTAAATATTTCCCTGTGGCAAAAATAATTTGTCACTGTCATTGTCACTGACTTTTTTCAGAGAGAATTTGCACGAAAAGAAGCCATGAAACAAAAACAGATTGATGAAATAAGAGACCAGAAAACTGGATTAGAAAGAACCATTGACCTGAAATCAGACATTCAAGACAAGAAACAAGTTGAGCTGAAGAGTGTCAAAAGTGAATTGCAGCAGCTGGAGGGGTTTTCAGACAGAATCAGTGAGTTGGATGAGGAGATTGGCAAGACGGTGAGTTAGTGTGGAATGGAGAAATAGAGAAGTTTGAAGTAAAAACTTTGGGCTTTATCATTTAAAAAATACATCACAAAGCATAAACCCCCTTTGATGTTTACTCTGCTGCATTTTTGTCCTTATAATACCCTCTGTTTAGGTGGTGCACCCTTTGGGGCAGGATCTGGGCACCACTTTGGTTTTTACAGTGTACACAAAATGTGCTGCTTCTGCTTGGTGATGTGTAAATAGAGTAATAGCCACAGCTGCTGATATATTAAATTTTGGGCCAGAAACTTGGAATTCAAGTGCCACTCTACCTGCATTTTTATTTTTTGTCCAGGAACATGAGCTGGAGAAGGCTGAGAGGAACAGCAGGGTAGAAACACTGGAACAGGAAGTACAGACTCTGCAAAAGGAGAAAATAAACCTGGACAAAGCTCTGAGGAGGCTGGACCAAGAGATGGAGCAGCTGAACCTACACACCACAACAATTACCCAAATGGAGATGCTGAAGAAAGACAAAGTACATTTTTTTATCAATATCTCATAAGGGAGGGACACAAAATTGATACAAGATTTGTGTGTTTCTCACACAGGATTTGTGTGGTTTTGAGGTGTTTCTCAACAGTCAGATGTAGAGCTTCTGTTTGCCTTCACAGAAACCATCAGCTTAATGAATGCATTGACTGTACACTGTTGGAAGATATAAAAAAGATATAAAAAATTTAGTTTACAATGCTTCATTTCCCCAGACAGAGAAAGAAGAGCAGATTAGAAAAATAAAATCAAGACATTCTGAGGAGCTGACCTCACTGTTGGGATACTTCCCAAATAAAAAACAACTGGAAGACTGGCTTCATGGGAAGAATAAAAAGATTAATCAGACAAGGGACACGCTTGCTAATCTTAAGTAAGTATTAATTTAATTGATTATGTCTCCATAAGTACTTATGATTTTAAATGTTGGAAAGTTTAATATGCTCAACATACTTTTTACCTTAATTCATTATTGTTTATTTAGGTATCTGCAAAATCAGAGAGAGCATCCTGCAGAGTTTGTGTGATGTAGAGCTGATACAGTTTGTGCTAATTAATAAAATCACATTTGTAGTGTGTCAAAGAGTACTGACAACCTTGGCTTGAGAGATTCAATAATATAAGCAGTAGAGGAAAAATATTATTCTCTAAAGTTTGTAATGATTTTATTTGTTACACACAGATTTAAAATGAAACATTTATGCTGTACTTTGATGAATAAAAAGTTGATGCTTTAGATTGGCTGGAAAATCATGAAAGCAGAACTGCTGAACAGTTTGTAATTCCAATTTCAGGTTAATTTCCCATGGTTTTGGCTCTGCTTAAACAGTTTCAGCCTTTGGTTTTGGGTAATGAGTGTCTGCATTGCTGTTTCAGCAAGCGCCTGGCGTCAGTGGAATATGATAAAACTTATGCCAGCAATGAGCTGAAGAAAAAAGAAGCACAGTTGTCCAATCATGAAGCAAAACTTTTCGATGTTTGTGGAAGTCAAGATTTTGACAGTGATCTGAACAAACTCCAGGATGAAATTGAGAAGAGTTCCAAACAGAGAGGTAAATCCATCTGCAGCTCTGCTCTTTCCCAAAAGCACTGAGCTCTGATCATGCACAGTTTATTCAACAGCAGCCCTGTGTTTGTTTCTCACCCAGCTGTGCTTGCTGGAGCCACTGCAGTTTATTCCCAGTTCGTCACACAGCTGACAGAGGAGAACCAGTCTTGTTGCCCAGTTTGCCAGAGGGTTTTTCAGACAGAGGCTGAGCTGCAGGATGTTGTCAGTGACCTGCAGTCCAAGCTGCGCCTCGCCCCAGACAAACTCAGGTCAACTGAGGCCGAGCTTAAAAGGAAAGAGAAGAAACGTGATGAGATGATGAGTCTGAAACCCCTGCGGTGAGGACTGGGCAAACTCTTGTGGCCAAGTGTTCTGTGTCAGATACTTGGGGTCTGATTGTTGGAGACTCTGCAGACATCAGGGAGGCTGTATTTTAGGACTGGTTAATTCATTAAGAAATGTCATTGGAGATTTTGAGGCTTTGGGAGGGTAGAGCCTTCTTCACAAGAGGGCACTCGTGTACAGGGGATCAGAGCTGCTCATGAGCACTTGCTGTAATTGAGTTAAAAACCCAGAGAGGTTTTGTTTGCTCACCTGTCTAAAATGAGGGATGTCTTACCTTAGCTGGGTGTGTGACATAAGGTTAATTAAATGTGGGCAGGGTTAAGGGGACACTATTTTGGCTAAATTTAGTCTTCCACTATTAATATCCCAGATTTTGTGATCTTGAATGTCTTCAATTTCTGCTGCTGGTTTTGGCCAAGGAAATGTTACGGATTTGTATTTTGTTTAAGGCGAACTGTAGTTGAACTCCAAGATAAGGAAATTCCAGACCTGAGGAACAAGATCCAGAATGCAAACAGAGATTTAACAGGCCTGAAGGCTGAGATAGAAGAGCAGGAATCACTCCTGCAGACAGCTTTGTCAGAGGAGGGAGGTGCCAAAGCATGTTTGCAGGATATAACACTGATGGAAAAGTACCAGGTATGCTCTGGTGGCTTTTTAATGTATAAAATTATATTCACTTGCTAGCATTTAAATACATAGTTATTCAGTAATATGACAGAACTTCCAGGTCTTTATTTAAAAAGCTTTAAAAGACAGTAGAACATCAATGGTCTTGGTACTAATAAAACTTGATGTTTTACATAACGATTTTTTCTTTTGAGTTCTCATTCAGTTCTGTGCTAGTAACTGGAAAAAGAGGTACAATCCAGAACATGAGCATGACCATAAGTACACCAAGGTGTTTTTCAGCCCTGGTTGTTACAGTTCAGTATTCTCAGCATCTCCCCTGTGCTTCCTGGTTCTGTGCCACCTGAAAATATGGGACAGGGAGAGAGAAATCCTACACTTCTGATTATTCTGGCACAAAATCTTTGCTTGACTAAGAACCTTCAGAGGAATAATTAGGCAGAGAAGCTGGGGCCAGGCAAAGGACTGAGAGCATTTCCCAAGTGGGAGATGGCAGCAGCTCCTGAGGCTCCACCAATTCCATTGTCACAGGAACAGGTTGCACATGGAACTGTCCTGAGGTGAGCTGGGCAGCAGAAGCCCAGGTTTCCTCCACAGTTGGGAATTCCAGTTTGTTGCAACCCTGCTGCTAATGGTGTGACATTGCTGCAGAAGAGGAGGGGAGTTTGAAGGTCCTGAATTGTGTGTGCTTCAAACCCTGAGCCAAAGATTAAAAAACACATTGGTAACAGTACTTTTCCTCATGCTTTCAGACTGATATTAGGGATGTTGAACGAAAAATTGCTCAGCAGGAGGCCAAGCTGCTGGGGGTTGATTTAAGTAGAACTGTGCTACAAGTAAGCCAAGAGAAACAAGAGAAAAAGCACTTGTGGGATACAGGTAGGTCATACAAAATTGGTATTTCATAGTGTAAATAATGCTCCAAAATGTCAGTTTCCTTCCTTTACATTCTGAAATAACTGTATGCTCCTGGTTGGGGATTTTTGGAGTCACTCTGCCTTAATTTAGAGTCAGATCTTCACAGGGAAGTCAATGACGATTTTAATACCAGCTTGACCGTTTCACTCTGTTTGCTCTCATCTGCAGTGACTGGTAAAATTGAGTTAAATCAGAAGCTCAAGCAAGACCAGCAGAGTCAGATGCAGCAGCTGAAGGGTGCAGTGAATGAGCTGAGGGCAGAGAAGCTGCAGATTGTGAGCAGAATGCAGCGCCGGCGGCAGCTGGAGGAGCAGAGCGTGGAACTCACCACTGAGGTTCAGGCCCTGTGCAGAGAGATCAAGGGAAGAAATGCTCTTAAATAAAAATACTGATCTTGTTCTATATTGTCTCTAATCCTAGCAAAGGAGCTGCATGTTTAAATGCTGCTGTTGTGTGTCTTTGGCAATTTTCAGAAGCTTAGTGATACATAATTTCATGTTTTCTGTTTTTAATACACCCGAAAAAGAAAGAAGTAACCACATTACATTTTTTTACCACTTGAAAAATTACTGATTTTTAACAGAATTTGAAAATAAAAAGGATTTTTTCCAACTGCTTTTCAGGAAGCAAAAGAACAGATCTTGCCTTTGGATGCAACTTTATTAAAACTGCAGCAGGAGAAGGAGGATCTGGTGAATAAAAGGACTGCCAGTAATAAAGAAACACAAGAGAAGGTTTGTTTACTTGTCCATGGCTGGGAGATAGGATTAGATATTGTTTCTCAGCAATAGATGGAAGCTGTGCTAATGAGTTTGCAGTGACTTCAGCAGATGCTTTAGATTGGTGGAGTCTTTTGGGAAGAAAAGGAACATGAGTCAGTCACGAACTCAATGTAATTAATCTTTGGCAGTCTTGGCAAAAGGCTCCTTGGGATATATGACAATATTTAGTGGCCCTTGGCATTGAAAAGCCCTTCCTGATAGACCCAAGAGGAGTGTCAGGGGTGGCATCACCTGTCCCTGCCAAGACACACATTTGCTTTTCCCAAGTGAGGGGGCCCCTCACCTGGGCCCCTCATGAGTCCTTCACCATTTATTTTGGGAAACATTTTAATGGTTATAAGGAATATCTGGATTTCAAAAGCTGAAGTCTTCAACAGAAAATGAAAGGGAGTTCTGATAAGGAATTGCACTTTGGCAGTGGTGTTACCCAGTATCTCATTTTTGATACAGAGTGTTTCTGTTCTTGGCCTGGAGACAACATTTCATTTACAATCTTTCCCTTGCAGATAAATGGCATCAGTGAGAAAGTTAAAGATATAAACAAGTACGTGAAAGAAATTGAAAACTACATTCAACAAGGAAAGGAAGAGTATAAAAAGGTAATTAAAAACCAGCCAGTAAAAAGTTGGCATCAAAAGTACTTTTGTGCTTAAATCATGTACCATTTTATTTCTTTAGCAAAAGGAGGCTGAACTTGAGGAGGTCAATTCTCTTTTGGCTGCCTGTGAGAAACAGAAGGAAAAGATCAGTAAGGACATGGAAATGACTCGACAAGACATTGACACTCAGAAGGTGGATGTGTTGTTTAAAGAATACTTTTTATAATTCAAATAATTCCTAGTTTTGGTTTGTACAGACCTGCCTAGTTTTATAGTGGTGCAAAATTTGTTTCCTCTCTTGTTTTTAATTAGTTGTTAGTCAGAACAGCTGTTGTACCTGCATTAGGCTGAAAAAAGTCTTGAGATCTGGAAATGCAAATTTCAGAAACATTTCTCTCTGTCATCTTATGGTATTTCCAAAAGGGCTCAGTTTGTTGGGAGCATTGTCAGGAGTATTTTTGTGTGATAATTGTCATTGCTGTCAATTATTTTATGCTTACAGCATGTTTTAAAGTTGTGCAGAACTCACAGGTTGTAAGTGAGGAACAAGATACTGAACCTTTGTACAACCTCTTCCTCTCTGTGGAGGCAGGTCCAGGAAAGGTGGCTGGAGGATAATCTGACTTGGAGGAGCAGGAATGAGGATCTAAAAAAAGTGGAAGACAATATAAAACAACTTATGAAGGAGATGGGAGAAATGAAAGTCCCCCAGATGAAAAAGTAAGGACTTCAAAAGGGAATGGCAGGTTCTGCACAAGAATTCAGAGGAGCTGAATGTTGTGTTCACTGTGTTTGGTGTGTCCTGGTCCTCCTTTCTCCCCATCCCTGCAGACCTTCACACTTCTTCACACCTGTGTTTGTTCTTATCCCCATGAAAACATAAATGACTCAGTGAAATTACAAAGTGCTTCTGGAAAGAAGTAGAAATATGTGCTCATACCTGTTCCTGTCTAATCCTTTCTCATGATGTTCACTGCTAAATCCACATATAAGGAATTTATGCTCCTGGATAACAATATTTAGTTTTCATTTTCAGGCTGCTCAATGAGGTGCCAGCAGCAAATTTCATGTTTACTTCAGTAGTTCAATAATAATTGCTTAGATAATAAACACTTTTGAAAAGTAATTATCCCTCTGCTGGTTCTTGCATGTGAAATATTTATTTAGCTTTCTAGAGCTTACCCAGCAATTCATCTTTATTTTGCTGGGTATCCTTGATTAATTCCACCTATGAAATTAACTATTTTATGTAATTAAATTATTCTTTTATAGACTTAATTTAATTATTTTATATACTTGGTTTAATTATTTTATATACTTGATTTAATTATTTTATAGAATTATTTTAATTATTTTATATACTCAATTTAATTATTTTATAGAATTAATTTATGTTAATGATTTTAAGTTTCTACATATAGCACCTTAGCATTTGAACTTGCCAACTTGCTTCTCCCACTCAGAACAGAGATTTGAACATGTTCTTGGCAAACTTAGAAATACTTTTATTTGAAGAATGTCTTTGTTCCAGTGGCATCAGTGCTGCAATTTTAGCTGTTACAGACTCGATGGGTACAATACAATGACCAGCATAAACCCCCCAGCAGAGCCCTGGCTGACAGATGGTGTGACCCTCATACAAACTGTGTCACTGCTGCTTTCCCAGTGAGCAGAAGCACCTGGAGGAGACCATAGAGGCCCTGAAGAGGAACCACCACGTGGCCCTGGGGCGGCAGCGGGGCTTTGAGGAGGAGATCGTGCGCTTCAGGAAGGAGCTGAGGGAGCCCCAGTTCAGGCAGGCACAGGACAAGTACAGGGACATGATGATTGTCATGAGAACCACAGAGCTGGTCAACAAAGACCTGGACCTCTATTACAAGGCTCTTGATAAGTAAGTGTTGCCACAGGGGGGTCATTCTTAAATGGGTTCATCTTCATTACTGTTGAGTACCTCGATGCAGGAGCAGCTTTCTGGGATAAACTAAAAGGGGTAAATTGATAGAGTCCTCTTGGATATATAAGAATTTCTCTCTGTAAATTCTGGCACTTAAATATGAAGATAACAAGGTACAGGTTTTTTAGATGAATTAAATTAGTCTGGAAAGTGCAGAGGATTGGCATGATGTTGGAAACTGGTAAGTTAATGTCTATAATGTACATATAGTAAGTGCATTTGTGGTAATAATTGGATTTTAACACAGCCATAGATAAATCTGATGACCATTATTTTTTTCCCAGCTCTCTGTAGGACTTGCCTAGAGTTAAGGTTGTACATGGTAGGACTCACATTTGCAGTGCAAAATGAGAGAGATAAGGAAAGGTGAAATCCATGTTTAAACCCTTCATTATTAGTCTGGGCCTTTCTACTTTCATTCCTGTCCAAGTATATTTTAGCATCTTCTGCTCATATCTTGGCATGAATGAGATGTGCCAGGTAGATGTCTTGTTTCCCAAGTAAATAATTGTTGTAATAAAGAATATTGTATAGAATATAGAGGTGGGTTTTCCCCTTTTCCAGTGTGTGAGGCTTTGTGCTGATATCAAAGAAGGCAAGGTCATAAGAAACACACCTGGCATTTGTGTAGCAAAGTTTGTGATTGTTTTTATTTCCTCTGGAACTTGTTTGCTACTCGAAATCTGTGAGCATATCCAAGGTGAAAGGTGGCTTCTGAAATCCTCCTGTTCAGTTCTAGTGCTGGAGCAGCAGTGAGCTGGGTATAATCCTCCCCTTTCAGCTGTGGTGGAAATGCACTCCAAGAATTCCCTCTTTAGAATTTGGGCTCTTTTTGTATGGTAGCAAAGCATCTGTTGTTTCTATTTAAGGCTAAACAGGAAAACAGCCTTGTAATTTCAAGAAAAATAGATAAGCATCACTTATGGGTAATCATCTGAAAAATCAGTGAGACAAACTGCAAACTCCAATGGCCAGAGCCAACATTTGGGTGTTCTGTGAGTTAGAGGTTTGTGATAAATACTGATGAGGAATGCATTCTTGGGCTTCATTAAGTAAATGGCTGCAAACACTTCATTTTTAACTAAGCAAAGTGCTGTTAGAGTTGATACCTCAGGATTCCCCAGAACAGCTGGAAGAGCAGAGGTACAAATATTGTATGTGAAAGTCCATTTGAGAAGGATATTTTATTTTCACCTGCTTTTTTGAAAGACTTTGCCATAAAGTGAGCAAACATTTTTTTCATTCCAGAGTAGCCTTTCTTTAAAAGCCAGGTTAGAAATGCAGTGTCCTGTTCTTTCCTGGATGCTTGGTAGAGTTTCATCTCTTAAGGAAACTGAAGTCATGTTCATCCATTAACCAAGGGAATTAAATTCAGAGTTATTAATGACACCCTGTGTTATTCTTGCTGCTGAAGAGAAAGGTAGTTCTAGTTCTAATGCCTGAGTAATTATAAAATTCTTGATAAGAATTCTCTGCTCTGAGGAGCCTTCAGATTCTCCCTTTCTGCTGCTCTTTGCACTGTTGGGGAACTGTGCTGAAGANTTCTTTGGGACAGAGGAAATACATTATTCCATTCTGTCCATTTTGGAAAAATTAATTTCATAGATGTATCTTAGTGGGAGTTCTGAAGAGAATTTTTGTTGTTACTGCATATTGTACCTATTAATCCTATGATACCTTTAAAGATTTTTGCTGAAGTAAAAACTGTCTCCTTCCCCTTTTCAGACATTGAATACATAGAAATCCGTTCTGATGCAGATGAGAATGTCTCAGCCACTGACAAAAGAAGGAATTACAATTACAGGGTGGTGATGGTGAAGGGAGACACAGCCCTGGACATGAGAGGCAGATGCAGTGCTGGGCAGAAGGTAAAGGCTGTTTGTGCTCAGGACTGGGAGCACTGAGCCAGGGGAGGGCAGAGGAGTCCTGTGCTCAGCACTGACTGAGGAGGCAGCTCCAGCTCTCATTTGTAATTGTGTGCAACTTCCCTTCCCTGGGTGTTTCTGACATCTGAGCCCTTCTTTGGGCTGCCAGAACCCATTGTTTCAGTTGGGCACTGGACTGAGCCCTGCAGGAGTGGAGGGTTTGACTTGCCTCTCTCCTCAAGTTCAAATCCTCCCAGGCTGTCTCTTGCCAGTTGCCACTCAAGGTTACAATAAGTCACAATTTACTCCCTTGATTTTTATCTTCCTGAGCCTTTGGTCTTCTTTGTGTAACTGCACCTGCCTTTGAGTAGACAGGACCTCTTTTCTTCCAAGTTTTGCTTCTCCCACCTACTGCTGACTGTAACCTTTCAGTTCATGTCACCACCATCACACCCAGCCATCCTTCCAGGTATTGCACTTCCTTCTGTGCTGTCAGCTCACAGCTCTGTGGTCTGGCCATTCCTCTCAGTGCTTTAATAACACACCCTGGCCAGGTGCCTGGTGTCACAGCAGCTGTGACAGTACCTGTGGGCTGACACTCATCCACCCACACATGGTGGGGCTTCAGAGTTGTTTCCACCTGGCTGTGACATGAGTTGTGTTCTCTCCTGGGGTAGTTCAGTTGTTGAGTTGGAGTCCTATGCAAATGAGAGTGAAACCTGTTCAAGTTTCTTAGCTGATGTTCTGAGAATTCTTTCATCATCACCTATGATGCCAGCAGTCATGATAATTGGAAAATATTTTTGGCAGCAGTTTCCATCAAGTGATCTGTAATTTTTACTAGTTCAGGAGATCTTACAGACATGATTAGGCATGTTGATGCAACACTAACATGTAAGGTGGTAAATCCTACTGCCTTCAGTTTTGGTAAGTAGTCAGGGTGACTGTGCAGACAAATTCCCCCCTCCCTGCTGCAGCAGGAGCAGAGTGTAGGGCTAATGCAGATGGCAGGGTTGGGGCTTCTCTGCCTCAGACTAAAATCCTTACTTCCAGTAGCTCCTGAATTTTGAGTACTTGACTTTGTAGAGCCACTCTTTCCATTCACACCTGGAGTTGGAATGTAGTTTGTCTGTACCTAATCAGCTCTTTGTGAACTATCAGCACATTGTTCTGTAAACTCCAGTCACAGTTTGTAGCGAAGTCAAAAATACCTTGTTACGTGCAGCAGCTCTTTGAAGAGCAAGATTTCACTGTTATTTTGTTTCTTCCTCTCCATCAGGTCCTTGCCTCTCTCATTATCCGCCTTGCCCTGGCAGAAACCTTCTGTCTCAACTGTGGCATCCTGGCCCTGGATGAGCCCACGACCAACCTGGACCGAGAAAACATCGAGTCTCTGGCCCACGCCCTGGTGGAGTGAGTGAGCCCTCCCTGGCTGCTGGCAAATGCTCACAGCCACTGGCAGGAGGCAGTTTGATTTTAAGCTGCCACAGCCCTGTTGGCATCTGCAAATCCACATGCAAAGCAGTAGATTCCCTCCCCTTTAGGTCCCCTCTATCTGGAAAAGAAAAAATATTTCTTAAATAATTGGAGGG
>VYZS01041805.1:0-43621 GCA_013400695.1 Neodrepanis coruscans | reverse complement strand
AAAATTTTCAGTTTTAAATACTAACATAAAAATAAAATAAACTCCAGGCCCACCATGAATTGTTGGGTTGTGGCATGTGAATGCAAGTCCTTTCTGTTCTCCGCATCCACTCCTTTTCCTGCAGCCAGAGTTTTACTCCTGTTGTAATTACATTTTTATCTCAAAGTCTCTTCTTCTCTTCACACTGTTTGCAAAGTCTTGCTTGAGTCCTGCCCACGGGGTCCAAGTGCTGATCTGAAGCTGCGACTTCAGTGCAAATACTTTATCTTTCAGATTGCATCCTCAGATATTCTGAGTGGCCAGTGCCAGGCTGGCCATTCCCTTTATACAGCCATACAGCTGGAGGGGTCTTCAGGAGTGCTTCTGTTTCAGGGAGTTTTTTCACATGCTACGTTCAAACTCTTCTTTCCCCAACACGATTAGACTTTCCACATCATGAAGTGGCAGGTAGTAAAGTGCTTTATACAAGAAATATTTACTCTAGGGCTAAGTTCATTTTTTAACACTTCAAGGACAAAAGCTCAGAGACGCTGCACCCTCTGGAGCTGGCTCGTCTCTCCAACCATGTAGTGGGTGGAGAGCTGGCCTCTGCCGTGTCACACTTGTGCCAAAGGCAGAGGGATTCAATCCACTGTAGCAACATCGTCCTCAAGAGCATCAGCAGAAAATCTAGCCCTTGAAACCTTCAGCAGGGCAGACAGGTTAAAAGCAACTGGCATCCAATTCTCTTTGACGGATGCCATGTCCTAACCTGTAAGGGGGTGTTTCTCAAGAGTAGTCATCATTGCCATGCTGCTGCCGGCCCCTGCTCGCTGCTGTGGCCATCACCTTCCCCACAGCACCCTCTGTGAGCCTCTGAAGTCACTCAAGATCCACACTGGTGGCACTGGCAGTAGTGCTTTGCTTCTCAGCTATAGCTCTTCCAGGATGGCAATTTTGTCTTGGTTCATCAGTGGCTTCATAGGAGTTGCTCCAACATTGCACTGGAGCGAGATAAGCATCTGCCCTTCCTTTTGTTTCCCTCAACATAATGATGAGCTGGGCTCAGGTGAGCCCATGACAAAAAAGCTATAGGCAAGTGAATGAACATTGGCCAG
The DNA here is from genome assembly GCA_013400695.1 of Neodrepanis coruscans. Classification (NCBI taxonomy): domain Eukaryota; kingdom Metazoa; phylum Chordata; class Aves; order Passeriformes; family Philepittidae; genus Neodrepanis; species Neodrepanis coruscans. Next base: position 42,524 of record VYZS01041805.1, on the reverse strand, counting down.
AAAGGGTTAAATTAGACAGCGCCTACAACTCTGAATGCCTTGCTACATTTTGGCACTATTTTCTTACATTCCAGTTTTCATCCTAGAGGTCTTCTCTCTGTGAAGGGTGTTGCATTTTGTGCATAAAGAAATGCCCTATGCTGTCACACACATCTAGTTGCAGTCTCTTTTCAAAATCTCCAAGACCTTTCTCCCAAGAGCCGACTTCCACTGATGGACAAAACTTTTCATATTGACGATGAGTCTGCCTGTCCGGATGTCCTCATGTCCTGCCACAAGATACTCCAAGCCTGCAAACCAACAAAGCCATCAAGTACTGCACAGTACTGTGCTTAAGAGACCTACAGAACTGCAAAGTCAGCCTGGGTATCTAGTCCCATATATAAAGATATACAAAGACATCCCTTATGCAAAGAAATGTTTATCCAAATTATTTCTCATATATATGTGTATCTATAGCTCTATCTGTAACTATAGAAAAATGACCTCTTGGCTCTGTCAGTGAGATACAAAGTATCTCAATGAGTATACAAAGTGTGATTTTGTTAGATTCTAAATATAAATGGAAGCTGATCTCTGGGGGCTGCACTGCAAGTTTTTATACCTTTTTTGGGAACTGCTACTACCTTTATTTAGCAGCCATCTGCCTCACCTCTCCCTGAATACACCTGGGCCTGGAAATTGGTCAGTGCAGCAAATTCCAGTCACAGAACAGTGCAGGATGGCCCAGTGCCTGGTGTTTTGCTCAAAGGGTTAGTGACCCCTTGGAGGAAAAAGCACGCCAGGCCCCAGTGAGAGGCAACACTAGATTTCCTGGCACAAGCATTCTAGAAGAGCCTGAAGGAGTGTCAGTCATACTGAAAAGAGCTGCTAATTTCTGCTTCTGCCAGATGTTTCAGAGACATGATAGGAGGGTCTGACTAAGACTCATGTGGTGTCCAGAGCGCCCACAAAGGGCTGGAGCACATCCCCGCAGTGCCCTACTGCTCACTACAGGCATCCAGGTCTGTTCTTGACTTTTCGGACATGACTCAAAGAGCACTCGGAATCAGGCAATAACTGCTAAGCAGAAGGACAGAGCAAAGACTTTGATTTAGCTAAAGAAACACTGCTGCAGACCCAAACAACCTAAATGGGCCAGAAATGTGGCATAAATGGGGCAACCAGGAGGATAATCTCTTCCATGGCAAGAGTAGCTCCCTGCCAGGGCTAGCACCCTGCTGCAGCACACTTAGGGTGCAGCCAGCATTAGTTCACTTCCATACCCATTCCTTCTTGGACCATCTGGGGATCACCTGGCAGTATGAACTAGTCTGAGGACATGGGTCTTCCCTGGTGCTCCCAGGCATCCTACTCCACCCTGGTAGGGAATCTGCTTGTACTTCTTGAGTTTTCATTTTGCCATTCAGAATAAAGGGAGAGTGCCTCCTAGTTAAAGGTCAAGCATATTTTTCTTTAATTCAATACAATTTGTTATCTACTGCATCTGAGTTTTGGGCACACACATCCTCTCTTCTGCCAAATAAACACAGGATATGTGTATGGCAGCATCACCCTTTGCAAGACATTAATTTTGGCCATGTCAATCTTGCTGTTATAAACATCACTTTTAAGGGCTTAATGTTTATCTCCCTTGAGAGAGAAATGTGGTATTCTGACTCACAGAGCAAGCAAACATTGCCATGGTTGTTGATTCTTGTAGGGCTTTCTATATTTGCAATCTAATGCTGCAGAAGAGTAAAACTGAGTCAAATGGCAGGTAGCTGTCTGCTTATCCACTTCAGTTATATGTCAGAAAATTGTTTTATATTAGCTTGACTTTCCATCACACTGTTGTTGGTCTATTCATCTGGAGATCACAAGCTCTTACTCTGATAGGGGGTTAAATGTGCTAATACTGTATTGCCAATCACTCAGAAATTAATCTGGTGGCTAAAGAAAATAATGAGTTTTTAAAAATATCTGAGATCCCTTTTTCCCCACCTTTGAAATTACTGAATTTTAAAGATGCTCTCAATTGAAGTTTTCCATTAGCACCAAACTTCATGACTTCAACATGAAGGCTGAGATTAATTTGTACTCATGGGACCAGCAGCTGCATTTCAAGACAATACCAATCTTTGCAGTGTAAATCATGAGACCTGTCAAGAGAGTAACACCTGATGTGTCACACACCTGCATTATCCCCAAAGAGAGTAGCACATCCACCCTTCTACTGCTGTCCAAAAGATCTTAACCAGTTCTGTGATTACTGCTGTCTTTTTCTCTGTTGGGAAAAATCAGTGAAGCTCCTCTGAAGTTAGTGGAGTAGCAAAGCTGGGTGTCAGGTGTGGGGCTGCCCTGCAATGCTGCGTTTAAGACAGCTTCCACAGCACTTCTCCAGGTTCATATTGTTCGTAGTAGGCCAGCTGTATCTTGCTTGTCTTTTCATTGCATGTAGAAAAATAAAATAACTATATACATATATTTGATTATAGATTTATGGTGTTCTAGCAAAATCAAAAGTTTTACTGCACTTGAACAGTAGGACCCTGCCTAATGTTGCAGATTCATCCAAGCTTTGCACCTGACAAGACTTGCTAATTACAGCTGTGCTATCATGGTAGCTTGCTTTCAAAACCAGTCACTCCAATGGAGATGAAAGAAGACTGCAAACACCTCATGAATAAATAACCTTTCTTGCATGATCCAGCTTCATAGACAGCCCTTCCCTGCAAAAGGAAGTTCCTAGTGCTGCATAGTAAGGGATGTCTTAGCACCTAAGTCAGTACTTCCATCACTGATTTCCAAGTGGTATATGTATCTTATGGAAAGAAAACCCTTTATCTGAATTAGTTGGTAACTGTTGACTTGGAGTTGTAAAGAAAGGTGTGTCAGCTGGAGCTTAATTTTGCTCCATGGAAGAAAACCCTGAATCTCCATGTCCTTATCTAAATCGCAGACTGCATGCACTGTTTAGCAACCACTGGTTATACTCCATTTTAGTGAAAGGAGATGAGAAAAAACGGTGGAGCTCTCATCTCACTGCACAAGAACATTTTCCAAATCTTGTAGATGTAAATTAGTGTTACTCTCAGAGAGACATCTCTCCTTGAGTTTAGATTAGAATTTCAGTATAATATCATGACCCAAATTAGATTTAAATGTGTTTTTATGGATTCAAATTAGTTTTAGCTTTGAAAGATACATCATGTAATCATGGCATGATGTGCACCTCCCTCCTTCTGGGAACAGACTGAGGCTGGTAAAACTGAAAGACTGCTACAAGTTTTTCTTTTGAATTCCAGTTTGATGGAGATGGCTGTTGGATGTAACAGCCAGTAATTTTTAATCAGCACTGGGCTGCAATCTCGGCTCATTGGCATAAGGGGATACAGATGTGGGAATGTAATCTATGTCAATGTGGTGGGGATGTACTGCTCAGGGAGTCAAACCTACCAGGATTGAGGATAGGACAAGTGCATCCTCTGTTGGTCCAGGATTCAGGATAGAGTGTCCTCTTGCCCCGGAGGATCTTCAGCTTTGTAGATTTCAAGACCTTCTTGATCTTCACATTGACTTCTGCATGGGAGCCTTTGTCATGAGCTGACAAGATCTTTGTCTTAATCACTGGGAAAACAGGAATTCAAAACAACGAATATACAAACTCTTCACAGTGCTTTTTTTTTTCTCCCTCATCTAATGCAGGTGGTCAGGGTGAAGCAGTGAGGACAACTGCTTCATTATAGTGGAGTCAGCCCAATGCTCCTTGCTGGGGAGCCTGGGATCCGTTAAGCTACCAGGGAACACTTGCATTCCCATACCCAAGGGCAGAAATACGGTTCCTTTGGCCATGGCCCCTGGAGCTGCGACGTGGGCAGCGGGAGAGGTACAAGACCTGATTTTCAAAGTTTGTGAGGGTCCCTTTGGAGCTCAGCAAAACCTTTGGGTTCTTTAGCACTTTTGGAAATCAACTGGATTTAAGGATGAACCTTAAAGGCTTTGCTGGCCTCGTCCTGGGCAGCAGAAAAGGCAGCAGGCAGGAGTGTGAGAAGCTGCCCTCATCCCACTCTGCTGCTGGTCTTCCTGCTTTGTAGAACTGCCAAATCCAAATACAGTGGAGGAGAATGAGATGTTGGTGGGGACTGGGGCAAATCATGGAGTATCTTGAGCTCACAGATACTCACAGGCACACTCCTGGTACCTGGCATTCCACTGCTGAGCCCCTGTGAGGTGACCTTGCTTATGCCTACACTGGTAGATATCCCCTATGGTGGTGCTTTATTCAGCACCATATGTTAGGAAGCTCAGGGCAACCTCTCACAGTATGGCCTCCTGTACCTCATGATGAGCCCTGCATGTCACCTGCCCCTCCAGTTCAGTTGACACCTTTACACGTTGAGTGACGAAAGGGTGGGAATCCTGAGTGCACTTTAGGTAAGATTTATGAACTTGGGGAGATTTTGTGACTTTTTAAAAATTTCTTATCTCTGCAAAGCAGAATCTGATTTTTTCCTAATATCACTAAGCCAGGGCTATATTTCAACAACTGGCAGCTCCTTGAACTCCTTTGTGGGTTGCTCCACATCCCACAGAGGTATGTGCATTTTCAACTTCAGTGAGACAAAACAGGTGCAAGAGACTCCGAGATGATTTCACAGTGTGATATTCAAAGTATAAAAGGATTTACCTTGCATTAACAACGTTGTGTCAGAAGNCTTAAAGGCTTTGCTGGCCTCGTCCTGGGCAGCAGAAAAGGCAGCAGGCAGGAGTGTGAGAAGCTGCCCTCATCCCACTCTGCTGCTGGTCTTCCTGCTTTGTAGAACTGCCAAATCCAAATACAGTGGAGGAGAATGAGATGTTGGTGGGGACTGGGGCAAATCATGGAGTATCTTGAGCTCACAGATACTCACAGGCACACTCCTGGCACCTGGCATTCCACTGCTGAGCCCCTGTGAGGTGACCTTGCTTATGCCTACACTGGTAGATATCCCCTATGGTGGTGCTTTATTCAGCACCATATGTTAGGAAGCTCAGGGCAACCTCTCACAGTATGGCCTCCTGTACCTCATGATGAGCCCTGCATGTCACCTGCCCCTCCAGTTCAGTTGACACCTTTACACGTTGAGTGACGAAAGGGTGGGAATCCTGAGTGCACTTTAGGTAAGATTTATGAACTTGGGGAGATTTTGTGACTTTTTAAAAATTTCTTATCTCTGCAAAGCAGAATCTGATTTTTTCCTAATATCACTAAGCCAGGGCTATATTTCAACAACTGGCAGCTCCTTGAACTCCTTTGTGGGTTGCTCCACATCCCACAGAGGTATGTGCATTTTCAACTTCAGTGAGACAAAACAGGTGCAAGAGACCCCTACAAGACTGAAGGGAGTGCTGCACAGAGCATTCCTTACTTTGCTATGGTATGAAGGAGGAGGTTCACTGGCACACACCAGAAAGGTCTTGGTAAACAAAGTGTCTCCTCTCATTCATTTAAATCCAAGAGACACATAGACAATATATATAATCCCACTGCAATAGCTGAACTTGGTTCACAGGGGGAAGTTCCTAGTGGCTGCTGGAATTGTTTTCTCCCTGTCTTGTGTGCCTTGTGCCTTGTGTGGTGATCAGCATCCCTCCTTACATTTTGCATCATTTAGATATGGCGATTTCAGATGTGGTGACCTCTAAACTGTGATTGGGGCACTTGGACTACAGACAGCATTTCAGTGACCCATTGTTGGTAACAATGCTTTTATAGTCTGTCTTGAACTTAGACGACCTCTCAGGGACACTTTTTGTTCTTGTCTTCCCATGATTTTGGTACAAGGGTGTTTTGGGTAACAGACCAAGATGCTTCACCCACCTTGACTTGGAACCATGCTATCTACACATTTTGGAAATGTCCAAGATCTGCCCCTAGACTAAACACCCCTTGGATTTGCCAGGATAGAGTGGTACACACAGAGGCACTTCTCATGCTTTACATGCACTCTTGCACTGCCTTGCAGCACCCCCCTTTACAGCCCCCTCACCCGCAACTCACCATACGTGTACTTCATCCCACAGAAGACCTTGGGATTCCCTAAAACTTGTTCTTTACATTCGCATTTACCTGGGGAAAAAGAAGGAAACAAATGGCTTGTACTTAAAAGACAGGAGCATTTGCAGGCAGGGCACAGGCTTTCAAGTGGCCCAAAAGCCCCATGCAACTATTTCTGGATTTAGAGAGAGAACATACAATCTTAGTCCAGCGACAATTATTCCTTGTTTACAATTAGAAGAGAAGGGAAACAAAGGCCTTATTATTTTGCCTTGGGATGCAAATAACATGCGGTATTTTCCACACCGTAATGTACCAGACAAAATTTTAAAAGGAAATGTTGCAGAGGTTAAGGCAGATTAATGACTTCCGTGATCTTAGAACAAAGAATAACATGATATACTTATTTATGTTTAAAATGAAGTCACCCAGACAAATGATGGCGCTTTCCCCTCAATTAACTCAATTATTGTATCTTTGAGATTTTATCATGCTCCTCTCTGAAAATGGAGGAAATGATGCTTGCCTGCTTGCATGCAGTGATTGCAAGGGAGGACAGCCTGATGCTGTGCCATGGAGCTAACCTGCCTTGCACCGACCTCACATAGCACCCACCTCCTCCAGGGTGGGGACAAAGGAGGGAAATAATTTCCTTAGCTGAAGCTGAAATGCTAGACCATCTTGAATTGCATCATCAGCTGCAACTGATGCCCAAATTTTTGTGGATATCAGGGAAATAAATTCTGAGTTAGAAATATCCTCACTACATGCCAGCAAAGTGGAAAACTCACCTTTTAAATAAAGTTGCTGGTTTGTCCAACGTGTAATAGTTCTAGTGAATATAAAGATATCTTTAAAACATGATGGTCAAGTAAAACATGAGGATATTCAGCCTTGAAAATCAGAGCTGGGACTGCAAAATCTTGCCTTACAACAGCTAAATTCTGGGTGCAGGTATTCAGCATGGAGCATTTGACTAATGGGTTTGCATATCCTTGCACTGATGGGATGAGCCGTAATGCTCCTCTGGCTCTTGGAGGGGAAGGAGATGGTCACAGGGGCATTCCTCCACGTTAGTTGGCAGATACTCATCCCCTCCTGCAACTGCCAGGGTGCTAACTACAAGCCAGTGCAGATGACTGTATCTGAACTGGCTGCTGATGCAAGGGATTGGGCAGGTGAAACACTGCCAAGCCATAGTCTTACCAGAGTGCCGGAGTGCTGAGAAGCCCTGCTCATCCTCCCAGCCCCAGGTGGGCTCGCTCTCATTGAGCACTGCGTGGAAAGGAGGTGCTTCGTTGTGCCAGGTCACGTCTGAGCTGCTGAGAGGAAAGGGAGATGGTCAACCTTCCTCCTGGCGCCAGTGGAAAGCAGGACCATTACTAACCTGTCCTCCAGGCACAACTTGACTGTATGTCTTCATGATGTTGAAGGCAAGAGGCGGTTTTGGAAAATGAACAGATTGAGTGTTGTCAGAGCAGGTCATGAATCATTTTTGGGTTTAAAATATGTTATAGGGATTTATATACCATAAATATCCCCAGTGTGTTAAAAACAAGCAACACGTAAGATTTAGAGAGTGGCATATTACTAAAATGCGCTGTCTTCTGAAAGTCAGAGCTTGACTCCAAGTCAAACACAGTCAACATAAGCTAAGTTGCAACAGCAACTTTGGTCTCCTCTCACTCAGATGTCCCTAAGGTCCATATTTTGCTTGCGGAGAGGAGCAACTGTGAAGGTTATGGAAAAAGCCCAATACATTAACACCACCGAGAGCAAAAAATGCAACATCACTGGTGCCCTGCCATAGTGTGCCAGGCACCCAGGTGAACCCCAGCCTCATCTCCCATTGTATCCCCAGTTCTTGACCACACCAAACCTGAAACATTTTACATAATGGGTATTTTTCAGCCTGCACACCACGTGTAACTAGTGCCTTCCCTGGAATGGAGATCATGGAGGTATGGTGAGGCTAGGAGGGGGCAGCCAAGACTTCCCAACTCACCTGCTGCAGTCGCCGGTGTGGGGGTCACAGCTGCGGGCGCAGTCGCAGGGGCGGCAGCCGTAGGCTCCGAAGCCCCAGTAGCCAGGGAGGCAGTGGTCACAGCGGGGCCCTGCCACACCGGGCTTGCAGGGGCAGTCGCCAGTGCTGGGGTCACAGAAGGTGCGGGGGCCCAGGGGGAGCACAGCAGATCCCAGGGGGTGGCAGGAGCAAGCTGCAGGGGACATCGTGAGGGACAAAGCACCTATGAGTGCACAAGCTCTGCAGGACAAAGGTGCAGCAGATGCCTGCGAAGCCACCCCCTCTACCTAGAGACACCTATGGGGTTTCGGGGCTTTTTTTTACCTCACCCATATAAATCTGAGCAGAGCTATCCTTTGGAATATGTGTAATTTTAGCTTTTGTGAGCTCTTGTAATTAGTCAATCTACCCTGGTGTTGTGTTATGTTTTGCCAAATAGGCCTTTATTACTTTCCTTATAGCATCTGGACTGTAGTCCAGCCAAGTACCCATGGATGTGCCTGGCTCACTGTGATGTTTAAGCAGCTGCGAGTGCTTCATTGCAAAAATGAATCAGAACATAATTAGTTTGTAAAGTAATAACATCTGTTTTGCATGCAGGAGGTTAAAAAAACCCTTTAGAACAGTCATTTTAATTAAAGTGAAGGCTGAGAATAAAGCACCCCTCTGTCTCTGTCTTTTAAAGCCATCATTTAACAACATCAGGAAAAAATAATGAGGACACCAAAATCTCAGAGATATGCTTTTGCATATACTCCCAAACATGGGTTTGCAGAGCACATGTCAGAAATGCCAGTTGCTCTCTTTCCTGCCCCTCAGCCCCTTGCATCAGAACAATGCACTGGGTTCTCAGAAATGATGCCCTAAAATATGTGGCGTGAAGTTTTCCTTGCCTTCTGCTTAGCATTTTTCTTTGGCATAAACACAATTTATGTCACTTGCAAGACTACTTTCTCCAAAGATGCCGATATTTTCAAAGACCAGAAATACAGTTATCAAAAGCATAAGCCAAACCTCTGACCATCTGGCCAGGCCAGCAGGCAATGCCCTGAGCTGCAGGACCAATAGCTGGGTGACTTGTGCTTTCCTTCCCGCAGGGTTTGATTCTCTGACTACGCCATGGTACAGTCAGTCTTGTGCATCACGGCAAAAATTTCCCTGCTGAAAGACTTTTGCCCCAAACTTCATTTACATAAAAATTGGATTTTCTGAAAAAAATTTTGTCTGGAGGGAAAATTTTCACTAAATCCTAATACCAATCTTTTTTCAACTGTAAAGGCAATAAAGCAGAAAAGCCACTGCAGGCAACATAGCCTTTCTTTCTCTTAAATTACTTGTTGCTGCTCACATATATTTAATTTTGCTCTGACAACATTTTTGTGGTTTCAGGAATCTGACATACCTAGAGTATCATTTTAAAATATTAAAGGATAGATTAATATTGGCAGTTAACTTAGAGGCGACTGTGATTCCAACACCTTTGCCAAAGTAATCCCCAAATTTTCCCCACCCTTTCCATTCCCAAACAAATATAATTATATAAAATTAAAAGATTAGAAAGCCTCTCCAAAAACTGCGTAACAAGCCGCAGGCAGTGAACTCTGGTACCTTTAATAGCATAGTTTTCAACAGCACTCACTGAGACTTGCATACCTTTCTCCTGAAGTCTGTGAAGTGTTTTACACCTGATATATTTAGCCAAATGCTTTCTTTTCCTACTAGATGCAGTGGGTATTTCTGGCATTCCTCAGCCCCTTCAGGGAAAATATCAAGCACTTAAGCCTCTTCTATACTTCTGCAGTCAGTTAGATAAACCCGCTGCTCAGGGAGAGATTTGGTCCTGTTTCAGATGAGTTGTGCACACAACCCTATTGGGGTTGGAGCTTTTTACGTTTTAGAAAATTCTTTCACACAGTTTTTTTCCTAATAGAAAATCTGAAGTTGGTGGCAACACCATGGTGAAGCAAGAATATTAAATTTACGAAGTCTGTTAAGAAAAACACAACAATAAGCTCATAGGCAACTAAAAAGGCAACTAAAATCGAGAATGTAGTTGGCTACACCTTTAATAAAAGACATATAGAGATGTATTGTAAAGGCTAGTAATTTCTAACGGGCCTGAATACCCACTTCCATGGAACCCACCCTTCCTGGCTGTTCTTCTATGAGCCACCAAGGTGCCAATCCGCTTTCCAATGGTGGCCAGCAAATTTAAGTTTTTTGCTATTGCGTCCTGGGTGAAGGCCCAAGATGACACTAAATGGTAGTTAAAAACTAACTAAATGTTCATCTGAATGGTTTGGGTGCCAAACTTTCAGCATGGTAAATGTTGGTGATGGGCTGCAGTGGGAGTATGAGCTATGTAGACATGAAGTAAAGCCCATCACTATGCACTGAGCACAGAAATTAAACGTGAGTGCATTGTATCACTTTTGAAAGAAATACATGAAAACAGGATGGAATGCTTTCATACTATGGCAAGAGCAGGAAGGAGAATTTTGCAGGACTGCTTATCTAATGTTTGGAAGCTGGAGCTACTGCTCCCTTATGGGCAGCTGAGCTGAGTTGGTTTGAGACCCTATTTTCCTCCTTCCACAGAATCTGCATCTCACTGAAGCACAGGTAGTAGGAGATTCATGTCCAGGAAGGTGAGAGGAGCAGCTGAGCAGCAGATAAAGCAGCTACAGACAGTGCTGGAAGGCATTTCATTATGGATACAAGGTCACAGAGTGCAAGACTCTCAGTGCAAGGCTCCTGATAGTGCCTGCCTCATGCACTGCAGCCACCTATCAGGCAGGCTGGAGGTTTCCACAGCCAAGGTTGCTCTCGTGAGAGAAGGGCTGTCCGGGCACCAGCCCTGGACCAAGTGAAACCTTCCAACAGCTTGATCTTATGTTTTCTTTTTGATTTGTAAGCAAAATTGCTAAAAATGCCAATTTACCACCCTGTACTACATAGTGGTATTTTGCATATGGCTTCCATGCACACATAAATTAACAGCTGCCTGTCCCAGTATCACATGTACTGACTACGATGGAAAACCAGTGAGTGGGGATGCTAGCAGAGCTGGATTTCTCCACCCTTGACTGGTGATACTATTGTGGTTTCTTAAGCTGCCAGCTAGCCTTTGGAAAAGACAAATATTTACCCTCAAAAACCTGCAGTTGAAAACCAAAAATAAACTCAGCACTTATAAAACTCGATTTTATTGTGTGGAATTTTAATGTAGCTGAGGCTTAGAAATTTATGAAGATGTAAAGAAAAGGACTGATAGGTATGGTAGAGGGAAAGAGTCATCAGACTGGTGTTTTAAACACCAGAATGTCTCATTTTATCAAGTACACACCTTCTCCTAAGCAAATATTATATACACTCTTTGCCTACAAGAATCTTTAAAGTATCCTTAAAGATTATGGCTTAACAACTCCTTTATTTACTTTGACCCAGGTATTTTTAAATTTTCAGTGGTTGAACAATAACAGTGCCTTGAGCCAGAATCAAGTAGGCACTGCCACGGCCTTCCCAGAAAGAATAATAGGGCTCCATGCATGTCTCTTGTTATTGCAGACCATGGCATGGTCCTTGGAAATGTTCCAGGCATAGGCTGTAATTGATTTTATATAATTTAATTTAACAGTCATTAGTAATTTTCTACAGCCCTGCAGCTGCCATCTTCCCTGTGAGATACTGGGTCCCTGGCTGCAGGGAGCATTCCCGGCAGCAGGAGACCAGAAGTGAAAAGGTAAAGGGGTTCCTAGGGAGGGGTGCATTTCTGAGGGTTTGAAAAGCCTAGAGAAAAATCATCCTTGAATTTGTAGTAATAGGGTCTCTGAAAAGAAAGCACTCAGATAATCCCTACATTTGTGGAACTCAGTCTGTGCTAGGGAAAGTTGTCTTCCCGATACTTGAGTACTTCTTGCTCTGTAATTTATAAATACAGAAAGAAAAAAAAAGAGCAACAAAGTAGGTGTACTTTATGCAGAAAGTAAATAAATTTAGACTTTTTATCACTGCACTCAAGAGTACCTTACAGTTCTTGTCAAATATACGTTATTTTTGGCTTTTAAACAACAGAGTCCACGAATACCTAGTGGTCTATGAAGAGGCTGGACTGTTGCATTAAAGAGTAATGGGGGCACACTTTATTTTTCTGAAAAAATGTGGGAAGTGGAATGCCAGGGGCCAGTGACTCAGAGATTAATACAGAAAGCCAAGAGAACCAAGAGCACTGCCATATGTCAACAAAAATACCCATTATATCTAATATCTAATTATATCTAATATCTAATCTCCACAGCTCCCTCTGGCACAAAAAAGCTGGGAGAAACTTTTTCATCAAGAACACTGGAATTTGGCTAACATATAGCCAATGATTTGATGTAATGCCTGACATCATTAGCAGCGGTTTAACTTGCATACAAGCACAGAAATACACAAGCTTTTGGAAGCCTTCCCTTTGTGTTGTGGCTATTCTGCAGTGATATGTCCTGAGACCCCTTGTTTCCATCTGGCTTTGCAAGAAAGGAGGCTCTGTGTTGGCCAGCCCAGGAGGTGCCATTTGAGTTCCTTTTGGACCCTCCAAACAGCCACAGATTACAGACTGGGCATTTTGGCAGCAAGAAAAACCTAAAATGGGTCCCTTGTGGAACTCCATCTCCTCAACGCACTGCATGAGATGACACAGGAGATGGAAGCTGCTCCTACCACCTTCAAGGTGAAGGGTGAAGTTTTTAGGTGTCCAGAACACCACATTCAACTCAGTGCCAAAGCTTCACTTGGCTTCAATGGCTTCAGAAAAGTGTTTGTCTTCCCTGGTGGGAGCTGGCATGGAAAGAGCACTGGAAATTACAACCCCAGCAAAGGTAGCAGAACCACAGTACAAGCACATTTCAGAACTTGAGGGTCCCATACAGAATTAATTTCAGTCTTCTGTCTTGCATTATCTACAGGAGTCAATTAATCCAACTGGTTCTTTTTTTTTAATCAGCAAGGATGAATCCATGAGTTAGAAAAAACTATCAAGCCTCTGCTCTGGGTCTAAATGCAAGACTTAAACCTGTCTTTTTAATGAGACTACAAAGCAAAAGTTCATTGCCCAAGTTCTGGAAATAATTAAGGAGGGAAAGTATCTGATGTTTCAGAGAAGGAGTCTTGGAACTTTGATGTACACAAGTAGGTAGAGGAACTTTAAAATGTCATTAAATTCCCTGTTTAAAAAACAATTGTGTACATACATACAGCAGTGAAGTAATTATTTATACAAGTAATGGAGAAGTGTGGTCAATTCTGCTTTCATGAAGAAAACCGGAGTTGTAAAACAGACAGTTCAGCAGTTCTTGCTCCTCCTTGCAATGAGTGCAAGGTAGAGAGGAGGAGGAACTCTTCAATACACTGGTGGGGTTGCTGGGAATCTCTTGAGGATGATATGCAGTGAGTGAATGAAACAAAAGCAGTTGTCCCCACCCAATCTCGAAGAACAAAGTAGTAAAACCGCACACACCCTCCCAGCCTGGGGAGCAGCTCCCCAAGGCTCTTCATTTAAATGCAGGTACTTCTCCTTGAGAGGAGAGAGATGTGCTCAGTGTCTCCTCAAATGACACAGGAAGGATGTCAGTTGGATTTTTTTCTGTCACTTATGAAGGTCCCCCTCCTAGGTCAGTGAGGAGAAACGTGGTGACGCCAGTGGGTGGCTGCAGGCTCAGAGAAGAGAGTATGCCTGCACCCCATATTTAGCTGACCAGCATGATTTGGGGATTTGGAGGCCCCCACGGTATGTCATCATCCTCATAGTGGTCCCTGAGGAGCATGGCTTTCAGATAGCTCCTTTTGTTTGGGAAGTATTTAATTTCACATGTGGCTGAGTCATTGCATTTGGCCTGGCGGTCTCGTGTCCCACCTTCTGGAGTATCAGTTAACTTGTGTTCCTCTCTGTTCCTCCGTACCCACCTGCTGCTGCTGCTAACACAGACTGGTGGGCAATGCTATTTATCAACTGCACCCCTGTTGGCCAAGGTGCCTGATTCTGAGGTTGCAGCAATCACCAAACAAGGAGAACATGAAAACATGATACAGCTTTTGCTCTCCAAAAATAGCAACAGGTGAATATAAATAAATAATCTCTCTTCTCCTGCTCCCAATCTACAAGGATCCTTGGGATAGATTTGTCAACAGCATCTGCAGACTTTTACCCTGCAAACATAACCACTGCTTTTTGCAAATAGCATCATAAAGGGAATTCAAATTGCTCCCTGTCCTTCACCGAAGCAAGAATTATCCAAAGAGGGGCAGGAAGATCTCACCATCCATTTGACACTTCTTCCCCTGAGAAGCACTTCACTAATAAAAGGTTGCCGACTTACGTTTGCAGGCATCTGGGGCCGAGAAGGGCTTCCTGAGGTCCCGGTAGAAGCCCAGCTTGCAGCGCTGGCAGTGCTGCCCTTCCGTGTTGTGCTGACAGTTGTCGCAGACACCACCACTGCGATTGCCTGATGCCAGCCACGCATCCATGTCAAAATGACAAGTGTCAGCATGTCCATTACATTTGCAAGCTGAGATGAAGCCAAAGAGAACAGAAAGACTTATTAAAGCAGTGAAAGATACTCACTTATAGAAAAGAGACACAAAAACCCAAACCATGCTTTGGAATGGGGACTTGACCTATGAACCTGTTAATCATTTAAATGCATGGAAGTGTCATTACATTTTCATCCCCACTTCCTAACCTTTAGAAGTGATATTTAAGAAAAAGTGTTTTCTTTAACTCTTTTATTTCCAATACAGGTTTCCCAGTACAAGGACAGCTACAGATGGTCAGGCCAGTGAGACCTCCCACTTTTACTGGTCCTGCTGAGGAAGTATCCTTCCCTCCCTGCTTTAGAAATAAGCAGTGCCCTGTACAGCATCTGCCATGAGGGTGCTGTCAGGATGTTCCCTGCATCTGATGAAGGGAAAAGGCAGGTAGAAGACAGGTATGTGAAAGAGGGTAAGCATCCCTCTTTCCCTGTGCTGGCAGTGGAGGAAGTCTATAAGCTCACATGATAGGGGGTCAAGTGAGATCTATTCCAGTGCCTGCCTGTCAAATGCTGCAGTGAGTGTGACCACAGCACACACAGGCAGGCTGATGCTAGCTTATATGCAAAGCCAGGGCAGGATGGCACTCGGCATGCCTGCAAACCTTCCTGGGGTGGTGTGGTTAATCCTCAGCACTAGTCTGGCTAGACAGCTGCTATTACTGAAGCAGATCACCCCATGACCTCTGCAGTCCCCTGCAGTCTGCACTCACCCCGAACATCCTCCCCCAGCACTGCAGAATTAATCTTCAAACCTATCCAGAGCCCACAGCATCTCCTGCTCTCAGTGTGCATGAAGGAGACAATTCCGGCTCCTTGTAACCTGGTACCCTGGCAGGCTGCAGTCTGCCCATATCTCTACAGCAGACTATATCTCAAGGAGATGAGACTGGGTCCCACAGAAAGACCAAACCAACTAATATCACGGTCTTGTGGGGATTTCCAAGTGAGGTGCTGCGCAAACAGGGCCATCCCTGCCACACAAACATACAGTGCATGCTGGGCAGGAGCATGGCATTGGCTCCTCACTCACTGAGATGCTTTGCAAGCACCTACTGACCACCCCATTATCTGCTGCCTCTTGGGAACATGAGAGAAATTAACACATAGAGGAAACATTTTACTCTGGCAGAGGCTCTGGGGACACTGTTCCTGACTGGCTACTTACACTGACACTCCTTGGGGGCTCCGGTTTTGCCATCGGCAGCCTGCCAAGGCTGGTCGTTGTAGAGCGGGGCGCAGTGCTGGCAGTGGGACCCTGCTGTGTTGTGCTTGCACATACATTTCCCATGGACCTAGTAGGGGAAAGAGAGCAAGGATCACCCACAGAAAAGCCCAAAGAGTCCCCAGGGCACAAGCAATGCCCACATATAGAAGACAGTGTCAACTAGATGCTATTACATAGATTAGAAACAGGGATAGCACATTGTCTGCCTTCAGCCAAGGGCAAATATTCTGCAGTTACACTTTTAATTAGATTAGTATTTGTGGATCTGCATGTCATGGAATTGTATACTCATACCTTTTTTTTCTCTCTTTCTGAGACTGAAAAGGATCTTTAGCAGTTTCCAGATGCAGGATGAATTTCCAGAAAGATTAAGAAAAGTCAAGGTTTAAAGCATCCTTAGGAAACATTGTAAAACCTTTGTATTTTTCTCCCACCCAAACATGAACACACATTTGCAATACTACAGGAATAACACCCACAACCTCAGCACCCAGCTCTGTGTGCCCTGCCATCACCCACACAAGTAAGTGTGAGAAAAAGAGAAATTCAACCCCCTGAAACATAAATATCTACTCATCCTAGGCAGAAATGCTACCCCACAAAGGAAGAACCAATGATAGCTCAAGGACCATGACTGACTATACTCAGACTTGTTCATGACCGATAATTTAACAGCTAGACAGCCCAATGTAAGGAAGTAATTAGAGATGAGAAGCCAGCATAGCATGCTTGGTGCCAGCTGCGTTGTCAGTCGCTGGCATTACTCATGCTGTTGGCAAATGCAAAGAAAATGGGATGTAGCCAGAGGCCACGAGCCCAGCAGTGCCTGGATGCAACGAAATCAAGTTCTGCAGCAGCATGGCTCTGATGGCAAGGCTGAAGACCATGCCTTTTCCCATGAAGCATGGCAGGTAACTACCTACTGTAGCTATTTCGGTGCGTGCCTGTCCTTGCAGCTTTACTCTGCTTGACATTTTGCTTTTAAATACGTGGTTCAGCTTCTCCTGCTGCTCAGTAGTGAGACACAGGCCTCAGTGTCTGCCAGTGTGGTCCCATGCTCATGCCACAAGTTGGCCGTAAAACCCATGGAGTTACAGCGGCTGCCGTCTGCTTTTGGCACAGAGGGGAACAGAGGGCAGCTGGGGTGCCTGGTGATCCAGACTGGAGCTGAGGCATGGCTTTAAAAGCTACTGGAAAATGCTGCCTTCCACACTATTTAACTTATGGTTTTACAAGTGTGCTGTTCCTAACTACATGACTGGCTACTGGGACTGCCATAAAAAAGGTTCCTGTGAAAAAACAGAACAGTAAATGAAACAGAAGAGGACCTTGAACTTGTAAACAGCTCCTGCCTGTTATGGCAGTACACACACACTCACACACACTCCTGGCTAATGATGACTTTCTAATTTATTAATTTTTAATTAATACATTTCAGCTGCTATCTCACAGGGGTCAGATGTAACCAGCACAGATAAAATTTCAAAACTGACCCTGAAAGTTCTTCAAAGACTTTTCAGCAGCAATGAAAACAGAAAGACCTTTCAAAAACTTTTAAGTGATCCATTCCTGCCTTATTAAAATGTCTAGATCATCAAAGGAAAATACAGAACAGCAACTCGGCTGTATAAGCAAAGGACAGGTAGAGATGCAGTCAGAATGCACAAGCATCTAAGCTAAAGTGAAAATACTAAGCTAATATTGTTTTCCGTGCTATTTGGCCTCATTGCAGGTATCAGTTGGTCTCACTGCAAATATTAGTTGGTCTGTCTGGCTTACTGCATTGCTGTATACTTAAATGTGTGATAATGTTCGAAAAGAATGAGAAGTAAATATAGAAAATAAACAATAAATTTGCAGAGGGAGTATTTAGTTCTCAAAGTGTGTCTTGTGTTTTCATATTTTCATTTTTGCTACCACCTACAAAATGTTCTTCAAACTATCAGATGCCTCACTATCCTAATTACCACTCTTGAATAAAATTCTCTCTCTTGTATTTTTTAGGCGAGGTCCACACACAAACCAATACTGCAGACTCACTTCACATATATTTAAAAGATACACATGCAACAGAAAATGGCTAATCCTGTATTTGTCATAAGGCCATCATCTGGTAGTTTTGATGGAGTTCTAACTCTTTGATGCCACTTTTGGTAGGAGTTTCTCGCAAACCCTCTGGCCATTGAGTGGTTAGGGCTAAACAGGTTGTACTAGCCTGAACTCTATCTGTGGCCAAGAAATCCTTCAGAAATTGTTCCTCACAGGACTGTCCCAGCTGTTAGGATAGAGGAACGCACAATACCCAGGACATACATAATCAGGAAGGAAAGGTGACCTGAGGGAGTCAGAGGGTGCCATGGTCAAAACCAGGTGGTCCCTTGGTGCTTTGGAAATCATGATACCAAAGTGAGAAGGACATGGGAGAAGAATTGCCAACGGGGTATCTCTCAGACACTAGGATTAATGTCCCCCCTGGCTGTGCCCATGGCCTGCAGCCTCAACCCCCAAATTCAGCTTTCTCCTTGCCAAAGCCATACAAAGAATCAGTGGGGACCCAATTAATCAGCCAGTGGCTGCTCAGCATTAATAATCCAAAAACTCATCTGAAACTCAGCAGCACCTAAGAAACTCTCAAAGGATTATGTATCCCAAGACACCAGCAGAGAGTGAGGCAAAATTCCCCCCTGAGGAGCATTCACAGTTTCAAAGAGTAAGAGCCTGCATTTTCTGAAAGCCCAAGCACTGTGCCATAAAGCATGCCACATTGCTGGAATAAAGGGAGGTGGGTGAAAATAAAACAGAATAGGATGGGTATCCGGAGGACCTGCTGTGATACCATTAATTTGGCATGCAGAGCTAATATGTAAATCACTGAATAGCTGTGTGACAACATATAAATATTAATCTGTATGTGAACTCTAAAGAAAGAGGTTTTATAAAATTAAAAAACTGTTGCAGCAGTTGAAGGCTTGTTGGGTCCCAGATCTTGTGGCAAGAAGAGCTGCAAAAGAGCCAGTTTGGAGATAATGCAAATCAAGCCAGCTGGTGTTTAGACAGTGGCAGAGCATGGCATGATGCTCCTGGTATTGCTTGCCTGTAAAGCTTCAATGCACCTGGGCAGAAGGAAACAAATGCTCTGGCTGAAAAACTTAAAAAATACAAGAATACCATGATTATGTCTGTGTAAAGGCAAGTGCAGGACCAGCACAGAGGCCCATAGGCTTGGGTACTGGAGCTGACTCAGTGAGTGCTGAGTGTGACAGGAGGAACCACATGTTCCCAGTCCTTATTCTAAGGGTGCTGCTGCTTTGCAGTTTCCTTTCCTCAGGGTTTTTCACAACCAGATGCATTAGTGCCCATTCCCTCCCAAGCAAACATCCCACTATGGATCCTGTACCACCTTTGCTTGCCTTGGCATGGCCTAGCATGGCTGTTAGCAGTCCAACCTGTCATGCACATTTTGCAAAACTGTACACCCCTGCTCACTGCAGGACCAGGAACGAATAATCTCAGTGGGGTTTGTGTTTGTGTGAACACATGCAGAGGCATGGGATGTGATAGTCCAGCTGATCCTGCTTCTGTATCAGATACTGCTACCCAGACTCCAATCTTTGGAAAAGGCAGTAGGGTTCCCAGTTCTGATGGTGCTGCAGTGCTACTTAAACGGGCTGCACATTGAGCAAACTTTGCCTCTCCAAGGTCCCCTCAGGTTTCACAGTGACCCCAACCCCTCTTGGCCAGGCAGAGCATGGGGTGCAGACCCACTAATGAACAAGCTAAACAGCAAAATCGGCAGTCAAACTGAGCGAGGAGACAGAAGCAGAGTCTTTAACAGCTTGTTCCTCAGTGCAATTCTTTAGCTAATACCTTATCTTCCCTATTCCTTTTTCACAGAGGTTTAATGAAAGTTGGACCCAAGTGCTTCAAAAACCTTGGCTCAGGCTGATATATTTATTCTCTTACAATATCATTATAATGACTACCCCTCAAAACAGCTCTGCTTTAAAAAAAAATCTCTCTATCCTAGCTTCACCCCATTGAAGAAAATATCTTTTTAATTTTATGTAATTCGAGCATGATAGAAAACATTTTTATGTGTTGGAAGCAACAACTGAAGGTGAATATTAGCAAGTCCTTTCTTGACATGTATTTTTTTAGTTATAAAGAAATACTGTGACAGTTGGAAACAGGATAAAGAGAGGACAAGAAGGGGTAGTACAAGGAAAAGAGAAGTGGTAGGAGATGAAAACAACCAACAGACTGTCTATGCTGAGCAAAATTAATGCCTGTAAGAGCTGTAAGAGGGCCGGTTGTAAGACTGTTTTGCCATGTAAATACCCTGTCATGTCATGGAGCAGCTGGGAGATGTGGCCGAGAAACCAGCCCAGCAGCTCTGCTGGGACCCAAGGTAGAATGGGGAAATGAGGTATCTGGTCTCTGGGATTTCTCCAGCATCTCACGACCTTTCTGAAGGCAAAATGTGATCCCCATGCATTGATAGAGGAAAGAGGACATCTTTTCCTCCCTTTTAATTCACCTTGCCTTACAGTTAACTGTAAGGCGTATCCATTAGGGTTGTTATGGAGCATTGCTAAGTACGCAAACACAATTCCCAGTACGTCTCACCGCTTTATGTATTCACACAGTTCTTGACTCATTTAGGCAGCAAAGCCTTCTTATACCATTTTTCATTTTGTCATGGGGTCTTTATATCCTGGTTCCCCTTCTTAGCTTAACAGCCCTGTCGCAATGTCAGTCATTAGAGGGCACAATGCAAACAGTGTTACAAAAGTTGCCTTCTGTAAGATAAACGAGCGACTGATTTCTCTATACAAAGACAGTTGCTAGGGCATGCTTCCTTCCAGAGCTTTTTGTTGCTGAATTACAACCTTCCAGCACTTCCTTTCAGATTGCAAATACATGGGTTCTTTTTCTTCAGTCGAATCCTATAAAATGCTTTTCCCTGTATTTACATGTTCCAAAATGTTGGACAGTGACAAAGAAATGCTGCATTGGGAGAAAAATGCTTTCAGTAACCTGTTATGAATTGATTTATATTGCAAGAACTCACTCACTATATAGAGTCCAACACAAATGCCTACTAAAAGAAAATCAATGTCTCAAAGACCTGAGAGCATAAATAAGCTAAATAGCTGGGAGGGGCAACTGCTTTTAATAGAATTTCTTTCTTTTAAACTGCCCAAACTGTAATTTTTTTTTTTTTACCTTCATGGAAAATGGTCATGATATAAGCCTAAGGAAAAATTGCAGCATTCACGCTGAGTCTCTAACCATAGCTTTTAAACTGTGTTGCACTCAAACCACTGTGCCAATTTTGGAACCAATGCCTGCTGGCTGCTATCAGCATGCAGGGAGGTATTCTTTTCCCAAAGCACCAGACAACCAAATTTATGCATGAGAAAATTCTCATATCCTATCTTGTTCTTGTGAAAGAATACAAAGCTTGTTGTCCAGTGTGTGGGGGCTGTCTGGTGGTGTTTTTTTTAATTTCTTTTACAATAGGCTTCTGTCAGTGTTGCTGTAGAAGACCTTGAGCATCTTTTGATGTCAGTAGCATGAAAACAATTTGTAACAGCCACTGAGTTCCACATGGGAAGGGGGAGGAACATTCACCCTGTCTGACTACCTAGAAGTGCTTTAGCATAGTACCTCAGTTTACTGAGTACTGTATCCCCTCACCCCTTTGTAACTATAGAAGGACCCTGGGGAGATCAGCTGGCTAACTTGAGTATATCAAACACATGCCTAAAATTAGATGAAGTGTATGTGGGGTTTGGTGCCTAATTGTGGGGCAGCTGCCAGAAATCAAGTTCAGATGCATTTACTGACCAGGTTCCCAAACAGGTCTCTCTGTTTAGCCTAGGAAATAAAGCACAGTTCCTGAAGAAGTCCTTGACTTACATTGACACAGCACCTTGGGACTACTAAAAAAGCATATAAGTGTAATTGCAGCAGTACCATTTTGGCATGGCAGCAGCACCATACCAAACCGCTTTGGATATGTCTTTAAGTTCATTGAAGTTTCTTCATTCCCGAAGTCTAGTTTCTTACTTCCTTTCTTCAGAGCAAAGATAGGTGCTGTATCATGTTATTAAAGCTGCTACAGAGTAAAAAAAGAGAAAAAGAGGATGAAGAAAACTGCAGGTGAAAAATGTGCAGACATGACTCCACTAGAGGTAATGGATGAGGGGAAAGGAAAGACAGAGTGAAAAACATAGTTAATAATAGTGGATTTTCAATGATATAACGAAGTCATCAGTTGATAGTGGGATTTCATCTCATGGTGGTAAAAGCAGGAACCACAAGCGATGACACAGCCCTTTAAGACTGGTAATTCAGGCCAACCATGAAAACCACTAAGTTGTTGCAGGAATTTGCATTCAGAGAGGGCCAATGAGTCTCTGAGATGAACTCCAGCTCTGTCACTTCAAGACAGAACTGTACAGCCCAGGTGAAGTATCTGAGAGTTTGCTTTACCCATTTCAGAGTCCTAAATTGCAAGCTTCTCCTTATCACCAGGCTTGTATGACACTTGCATCTCCTCTCGTATGACACTTGCCATAGTTGCAAGCAGGCCATAGTGATGCTTTAGGTGGTTAGAGTCCAAGCATCCACTGCAATGGCTCTGTGAGCAGAGGCAAAGGGTGAGAAGATCCTGTGCTACAGATCAGAAAAAAACCCCAGTTTTCCCATGGCCATTGAAGATCATGAGTATCTCCTATATATTCATATTTGTGGTTTACCATGTAATGTAGATCACAAATTGATCAACTGCTTTGCATGGTACAGTATGAGGTCTGTCTGTCTGGGCACATTTTTTCTCAGGTATGTATTGGACTGTTGCTGATGAGATTTGGGTAGTGACCCTTTGGATAAGTTTGGGACAAGAAGGAAAAAGTATATCTCTATCAGCATGACAGCTATCTGTTGCACACAAGTGTGCAAAAAGGGACAGCCAGGATCATACTACTCATGAGGAGCAGCCCTTGCCATCCTTGGAAGGCAGCCAGGTCTTCTCTGTAGTCTTCCCGGGAAGCTCAGGGAGATATAGAGCCCAAGTCCCACCTGTATATTCAGAATTCACTTAAAACCTGACTTGGCATTCCTGACACTCATACAAAACCAGAGCTTTCCCACATGAATTCTATTCTCTTTTAGGATAAAGAGTGGGTGGGGGCATTGCCAGCAAGAGAGGAGCATCATTGAGAGTTTTACAGCTGGGTAGTGCTGAAGGCACAGAAAGAAATCTCTTATCGGGCCCTGGCTATTTTGCTGTTGGGACTAATGTGAAATACTTATTCTCAGAATGAATGTTTGGACTCTACATGTAAAGTCCAACTTTGCTTTGACTTGACTCAGATAGACTGCAAATGAGGTTACCTCACCCGATGAATGGAGCTAAAGTGGTTTCTGCTGGGGTGGAAGGAGCCCTTCTTCGCCCTTTAAGTCACCCCAACTCCATACCCTAAGGATGTCTCAGGTAGTAGTATTTCATGGCCAAGTGGACTTCTAGCCTCACTTCAGCCACACACAATATTTACCTTCAAAATTGTCAGCTTCTCAACACATGGTTGCCCAGAAAAAAATCAAGAAAAAATTCATCAAGAAGTTGCTCAAGAAAAAATTCATTCAATGGGAGGAATCCTGAGGCAGCAAGCTGGGCCAATGTCCCAACCTGAATGGAGCATCCTGGCTCCATGGGTCAGGACTCTGCACCAAACCTGCCTGAACAGCAGGTCCCAGCATCCCCACATCCCTGTGCTGTTTTGACAAATTCTCTCTGCGTGTGATGGCTGAAATGCTTCTGGCTGCTTTGTGAGGTTTGGCCGAAACCTGGCAGTACACACACCAACAGCCCAAGAGAAAAACAAATATATCATGCCTGAGTCTTCTGCTGGCCAAGCAAGGACTGAAACTAAGCCTGTAGTTAGGACTTTGCCTGTAGGTTGAGATCAAGTAGAATGTTAAGAAAACTTGAACATATTTTTTGGAAAAGTTGGGGGCTTTTTAAAAGGATCTTAAACTTGCTTAAATTTTGATGTTAACTCTCTAACTTAGGGGATATGATTTTACAATCATACTGTGAAGTAAAAATGTGCTTCCCAGCTTTTGCTGTCCTTGGTATTACAGTGAAGGTGCTGCTAAAACCCCAGGTAGAAACAGTTACATAAAGACTAGACTGAAGCCCCCATGTCCCTCTTGAATGATTAAACATAATTCTTCAGAATTATATTTTCTCTAAGTTTTTCAGGTGAAATGTATAAAAATGCTCCTCTGAAATCCTAACCTCTTTTCAGTAGTTTTCTGACTTCTCCCAACTAAACAGCCACAGACATCAAAATCTTTTGTCCCTTTTCTGTTCATTCACATATTCCTATCACCTTGAAAATAACCTTCTCTTCCAATCTTGAAGCAATGCACTGGCAAATCCCAGTCCAGTATGCATGAGTGGGGTACCAGCACTGTCTCCATAGAGCAGCAGCCCTGTGCCTGACAGGAGCCTGGCATACACTAGGCTCAGCCAAAACTGCCTCACTCAGCCTATGATGGAAAAAGTGGTATTGGGAGAGGAAAACTCTTACCAATCCTTCACCCTCCCTGCAAACCATAGGGCTTTGTCATCCCTACACTAGCACATCTCTCATGGGATACACAGAATAAGCTGTATGACACAGTAAAGTGAGTCAGCCTCACTGCAGAAACATCATCTTTGGGACTTGTGCCATGTAAATATTTATAACCAGAATTGAATTTCCCCCTTGGGGCCAGTTCAGGGGCTTGTTGCTATCTCTTGCTTTGTTTTTCAGTACGATTATGGCACTTGCTTTCTTTCCAAAGCACTGCCTGTTACCTGCACACTATCGTTTTCATACACTGTAGCCATACCGGAAGCCTATTCGGCTGCAGGCTCTGTAACAACTCTCAGTGGTGCTACAGGGCACGCTCCCATGCAATTGTATCCTACCAAAATAATCCTGAGCAAACAGCTCCTTTCAAAGACTTTTGCTTAGGGGACATCTGTGAAAGGAGAGCAGTGCTACTTGAAACAGTCTTATCAATCACAGTGCTGCATGCTTTTCATGATGTTGCAATACAGTGCTATTAGAAAGGGAAACATGCTGTCTGCTTCAAGTCGTAATTTAACTGAGAGTTCCCTCAAGAGCTGGACTCCCCAAGTAACTGCCTTCCCTTTTTATTTTATGATCTTTCCCTTTCTAATGCTATTCAGCGCAGTATGTTTGCCTGCCCCGGCTTTCCCTACTGTTCCTCTGCCAGCAAATCCAGGGCTTTTGGAGACAGCCTAGATGGGCAAAAAAGACAAGATGTGCTGAGGGCAGCAAGAGTCCCTGGACTGGCTGGGGCAAGTATGCCATGG
This sequence comes from Neodrepanis coruscans, assembly GCA_013400695.1. Lineage (NCBI taxonomy): Eukaryota > Metazoa > Chordata > Aves > Passeriformes > Philepittidae > Neodrepanis > Neodrepanis coruscans. Next base: position 17,288 of record VYZS01041805.1, on the reverse strand, counting down.
CACAGGCATCCCACTTGTTGGCCTCTGCTGTGCACATCACCTCCACAACAGGTTAGCGGCTCTTGCTTCCCTTGCCACATGGGAGGATGGGAGTTTATGCCTTGCTGGGTCCCAAGGGATTTCAGCTTAGATCTCTCGTGGTGGGAGTGCCCTTGAAACCAGAGCACAGGGTTTTTACCCAGAGAAAGGTATTGCAAAATGCAATAGAAAGCCTGGGAGTGAAAGTCAAAATGCAGCTCTCTGTCCCTTTGGTTCAGGACCCAACTCAGTATCTGAGGATCCTCCAGAAGCAATGGCAGTCACATGATGCCTAGAACCTTCAGATAAGCTCTCCACCTACCCTGTCATCAAAATGCCCTGCCTTTATTATCTTTTAGATATTGTGTTATTGCATGTTAGCATTTGGGGGCAGATGGGAGCCAGCAATTCAGGGTTTTTTTACGGATCTATCTGAAACAAATAAATTACTGTGGCACATCTTTGAAGGATTAGAGTCCCACTCCAAGGCATAAAGGAAGTCCAGTGCTTCAGCCCCACATGGAGACTACTTCCTTTGTAAAGACCATTTCCGCTCACTGTGCTTGGAATGCAGGGCATGTCAAATATCACTGGACCTATACCATCCTATTTTTAAAACTCTGCTTTCCTGCAGTGTAGACATTGCTGGGCACATGTACATACCACATGGAAAACACCAGCTGCCTTGACGGGCTTGAATCCAGCGACGGGGATGCAGTGGTCAGCATGGCCATTGCAGAAGCAGCTGCCCTTCACGATGAAGTCATAGATGGCAAAGTGCAGGGATGGTGGGGGCTGCGGGAGCCGTGGGGCTGGGCTGGCTGGGAGGCAGGGGCAGCCCTGCCGCTCCAGCAGCCGCACTCGGAGGTTGGTGATCTTCAGCTGTGCCTGGGCTTCTGCACTGTAAGGATCCTCCGCGGCATAAGGTGGTGACAGGGCTCGGAATATCACCTGGGCAGAGAAACACAGCAGGTGAAGCAGAAAGGAGGATGTCGGCCAGACCCACAGTGTGCCATGGGATGGAATGGCAATGAGGGCATCCTCTGGGAGCGTGCACCAGTCTCTCATGATGCTCTTACCCCTTAACAAGCAATAGGAGTAGGTGCGCACAAGGTGATTCCCCGTGATCCCTTGTGTTCCTCTCCACAAGAAGTATGGACCCTAGGGGTGTCAACTGACATTTTGCCAGTAACTTAAATCAGGGTGCCACTGCTATGTGGTGTGGCCCAGCACAGAGACCAGCTGTCCTGCAGGTGATGCTCAGGTGGAGGACTCTGCGTTAACATTTTGTTCCCCAGAATGGGTGTATGTTTTAACAAATAAAGCTCAGATTTCCAAATATTTGGTTCCTATTAGTCCCAGGCTGCTTCCTAGTGGAAAAGCGATTAAGTGTGGCAATTATTGATGGCAAGCTGATAGTCGAGAAAACCGAGATAAGAAGGAAAAAAAGAAAAGTGGGGGGCTTCCAAAGTTTAAACAAATACTTATCAGTCATTCTTTATTTTAACTTCAGTCTGATTGAATAGGTAAATATTGGCACAAGCTGAAAACTGAGAGCACTAGGAAAAAATAACTAATTTTTTTTTAAAAGATTTATTTTTAAGTTGTTGGTCTAGCTGCCTACAGTGACAGATCAGAAACAGTATATGCTTCATATGACTATCACAACACATTTACGACACATAATCAGTTTCGGGTACATTCAACTTACACTGACACTTTCAGAATAGTTAAATAGCTCTTCACTGAACAGCTACCGAAGGCTTGATGAACTACAGTATCAATAAGCAACTTTCAGTCAAGTCACTTGAAGGTATGAAAGTGTGATGCAGCCTAATGACTAGATTCACCATTCCCAGCAGTGACTTAAAACTTCCTCAAGCTGCCCTGTTGCCCTGCTGAACCACCCATGCCACCTGAAACGTCAGCCAGCCCCCTACAGACAGCAAGGAGATGTGCGGCAGTGAAGAGAGACCATCATTTCTTGCCTGGGCAAGAACCTGCTGCTATCACTATCAGGAATCACAGCCTCCTACTCCTAAATCCAATCCTCCCAAAAGAAGCAGCTGATATGCTTCAGCTGATGTAGGCTTCTTTTTTATTCGACCAGGATTCACAGATCCTGGAAATAATAACCACAGTGCTGCCAGCTGGCCTGCCTGCACGCTTTGTCTACCGACTGCTGCCTCTGTCAGTGCCACCACTGCTGGCACCACTCCTGGCGCAAACCTGGCTTTTCTCCAGAGCTGCCAGAATCCAGCCAGAGGAAGCTTTGTCTCAGCCTAGAAGGAGATTTAGCCCTTGTTTTGGAGCTGAATGGTGGCAGCATGCAATTGCGTGTCCCATTAGCCTGCCAAGTGCAGTTGTGACCAGCATGCCAGTGATAGCAGGGCTCAGGCGTGCTGGAGCTGGGTGTCGCATGCTGGCAAACACATCATGCCAGCAGTTCTGCACTGCCATCCCGCAAATGCGCCCTCCCAAAGGTACTTGAGCATTTTCTGCAAGGAATACTCAAGATACGGGAGATTAACCAGGAGAGGTGATTAAAGGACAAGGGTGGTGAGAAGCACAGCCCGTGTGCGGAAGTGTTGAGTCTGATGAGTGGTATTAATAAACAGCAACAAACTTCAAAAGGTTCCCCCCTTCCTTTCAGGAATATACAAGGTTTTTTCTGCTTTCCTAAAATAAAAATACAGAGCAGGTATGAATAGAAATACAACTGAGCCCAACTATATCCAAGCACCCCTTCCCAAGGCTTGTTATTTACACAAATTTAAATCAATGTCATTTTGATCACATTTACTTGTTAGTGGATTTGTGAACACAGGATTCTTTCAGATACGGAAAGAAAATTCCTTGGGATATATCCAAACTGGAGACACTGATTTCCTTTTAGTGAAGATGATAGAAAATGATGGATCAAGAATTTTCCGTAAAAAACAGCATTTTGGCTTTCTTGCTGTTACATAAATTGCATCTCAGATAATTGTTTGTCCTCATTCAGATGAAAGCAGGGAAGGAAATACACAAATAACAACAATTTAGGCTAGATGGAACAGACTTTCCCCTCATGTTTTCAGTTTTCCTTGTTTATCTATCCCTGTTTAATGCATGTGACTGATGCCTGTGGTTCTAGCAAAGACAATCACAGCGAGGAAATCAATAACCCCAGGTGCCTCTGCACTGAGAGAGTTAAATCTTGTCTCTGTGGAATTCAGGGGGAGTTATGCTGCTGTTTCAAAGGAGCCAGTATTCCTGCTGAGATTTTAAAATGCTACAAACATTTCTTTTTATGGCTACATGAAAACTGTGATGCTAAAGATGAGCCCTGTCTGTAATTCCCAGGGGCTTCAGACTCTCAGCTGCTTCCCCATGGCTGTCCTGTATTGCTCTAGCTGTGCCCAGCAGCCCTGGCCAGGGCTTTGGAGCTGCACTGCACCCTCCAGCAATGTAACCTAATGGTGTGAGCCTGGTCTCAGTGCTGCCAAGACACTGAAACATCCTCATCCCTCTGTCCCAGATGCTAGTAGCTCTGCTTTAATAAAATAAAGCTGGTCATTATAACATGTAGAGCACCAATTCTCTGCTCTTACCCAGCGGATTAAGATGGGATTCTACAAACCCCCAGACACTGCACAATAAGGAAAACGACATATTTCCAGCAGGATTTCTCTGTCCAGTCATTAATATCACTAATTTATCTCAGACAGTAATAGCTGGGGCCAATGACCCTCATACAGCTGTTATAAGTTTGCACCTCTGTGCTGCCCAGCACTCAATCCCGTGTACACACATGGGTGGTACCAAATTCCCTGCTTTTACCTCTTCTTGGGCTTTTCTATGCAATTGTCTCAACAATAGGATATGCACAGGGCTGCACCACCCTCTGTACGAATGAATGATTGTTTGCACAGCAGACTTGACCAGGTTTTCACACCTCTGGTTCTCCTAACAGCTCTCAGCTACCACAGTCAGAGGTCTCAACTAAAATATTTTTAGTTTTAACAGTGTAGGGGGACCATGTAGGAACGATTTGAAAAGAACACTTTGCCAACATATTCATGCATCTGATGATAGGGTTTTGGAAGCCCATCACCTTTGTAGTGCCACTGTGTAGGACTTTGGTCCCGCTGTCCAGCCAGGAGTCTGTTGGGCCAGTGCTCCCCAGCCACTCTGGGGCATTCATGATGATGTGTCTAAGCCACAGCCAACACACTTTCCTCTTACCAACAGCTTCCCAAAGCCCTCCTAGTTTAGCCTGCTAACACCACACAGAATACAGGTGTGCCAGGCTCTGCTCCTCAGTGGCCCTGTCACCACAGCTGTGGTCTTGGCTGGTGTGGGGACATGTTGTATCAGCTTTTTAGTTCCCTCTTGCCCTCTGGAGAAGTTGTTGCTTGCAGAGCCACCAACCCCATTATTCTTCCCATCCCAAAAGTGCTGGGAGAAGCTGTGCCTGAGGGTCCTGCCAAAGAGCCATGTTGTGATTACACGAGAGAGATAAATAGCTTGATGGGGTATGGGAGAACATCCTTTTTGATAGATGATGCCATTCCTTTTTTTCCACAGAGCAAGGCCTCTGCCAGGACAAAGCTCTGTCATATGCCAGGAACAAAACCCCTCGTGCTGGAGCAATGGCAGCAGAATCCAGTCATCTGCATGCAGCAAGCCTCAACAGTAAGCACCCCATGGTGACCAGACTTTTGTGTTTCCCACTCAAGTCTGTCTCTGTGTATGAGACTTACCAAGAAGATGTCAAACCTCAGCATTACAATACCAGGTAGGTAATGTGACTTGTACAGTAGTCAGCACCATGTATGATAGCAAGCGCTGGGAAGCCTGGATCTTTACATCAGCAGCTCTGAAATGTATGCACTGATTAAAACTTTGTAAAACGTTGTAAGACTTTGGAATACAATGAAACCCCACAGCTCTTCAGTGTGGTATTATATCATTCCCAGTCTTGCTAGATCACTGTAAATCTTATGGTACCTGGAATTCTTCTTAAACACAGTCCCAGGAATTGAATCTTTATCTCAGCTTCCATTTAAAATTAAGTATCGAGCAATATCTTGTCTCTGAGCATAAATGTCACAAACCAGGAGGCAAATAAAAAGAAGCACTGTCTTTAAAACAAAGTATCTAGTATTTGCAGTAATGTTCCTTCCACATCACATGGAATTAAGCAGTTGGATTCCACGTCCTATAAATGTGACATTTGCATGAAGCACATCAATAGAGGAGTGATTTGCAAGTTGCACAGGATTTTTTTGTTGTGGTGGTGGTGGTCTCTCTACACAGCCAAATACAAATTGTAGTCTGCAATCCCTGAGTGAGGAATGCCAGCACTATGCTTCAAGAGGATTGAGTTCACCTGACTCTCCTGATGTGATGCCTGGTGGGTGGCAGGATGGAGTCCACTCCAATCTCCACTCTGAGGGGAATGGGACTGGATTAGCTGTTCCACAGTGCCTTGCATATGCAATGGAGTAAAAATACTCTGCTCTTCAGCCAGACTACTGCAGCTGTCTGCAGTTTGGGCATATCATTACATAGACACCCTCTAGAAAATCTCCACAGTGTTTCAATTTCCTTATGGGCTGTCTTGAGCAACTTCTGCTCTGTTAATTGCTTCACAAGTTTCAGTGGCAGAAGAAGCCTGAACTCCTTACCATTCCACAGATGCAGTAATGTAGCCCTGTGTATAAATAAAGCAGCAGCCATGAACATGGTGCACTCAAGTAACTGCTTGCACCACAGTGACCTTTATATATAAATACATAAAGTCCTTTTGCAAGAAGCACCCTAGTATGTTTACATGCAAGAGGCAATGAAAGGACATCTTTATATGGATCTCCACAGTGGGAAGGAAAATGCTAATGAATGATTCTGACAGCAACAAAATAGGCTCTGAAGTTGCCTGAGGAAGTCAACAAAACCAATGAAAGATCTGCCAGGAGCAAAGGGTTTTTGATGAGTCATGGGCCCATCTCGGACTGCTGCAGCCTCCACCGGACACAGCTGCAAGGACCTGGACCTTCGTCAAGATGCAAGTGTACACAGCAATAAAATGGAGCCCTCTGGGACACAAATGCCCATGACATTGAAGAGACATACGTGATACACAAAAAGTTTCTTCCTCACAGACCTCCAGAAATAGGCACAGTCACAGAAGCTGTGGACAGGAACCAGCAGACACCGCGCATATGCCTGTTCCCTGGGTCCCTGCACCTGGCTAGAGGTGTCACATTCCAACCTCCAACTGGGAGCCTAGCCTCAGTCAGGGAGGCATCAGGAAATGACAACTTCAATAAATTACAAACAGAGGAAGTAAGTGGATGGGAGACTCAAGAAGCATATACATATGGGAACAAGCCAACAAATAGGAATATGGCAGAAATAAAAGCAACAAACAAATATAAAAACATAACCACATTTTTATGTGGTTGAACACCAAAAGTGGTAACATCGCGTGAAATGATCTGTGATTACCTTCCGAAAGAAACTGATGAACTCTACTCTGTATTGTCTGACCTAGACGCATAAAAATGTATCTGTAAGCACTCCACACTAATGACCTATTCATATTAGTGATTCAACTAAGTGGATTATGGGCATTTGATAAATTCAGTACTGCTTTATTTGATTTTTCTGGTAGTTTTATTCCTTTCAATGCATTTGACAGGAACAAAAGAAAAAAATAATATGAATAAAAAGAATGTAAGGTAGAAGACTATCTGCAGTCTTCTCCAGATAGACAACAAAAGCAGTGGGGAATGTGCACCACCTTACTAAATGGCATATGATGTCTAGGTAAGTGTTAAAAGTTAAGGTTTGCTTTAGGAGCCTGCAGCGACTCTAGGTATGCAGGCACTAAGTAAGTGTGCTTAATTGGCCTGTATTATGGGGCCCCATTGAATCTCCACATCACTGAAGTGACCTGATATATTTAGTGCCTGGACAAGGCTCTGAAAATATAGTGCTGGAGCTCTGCCAGCATGTCCAGGACCTCAACCCTTTGCCTCCTGAAAAATTTCCCTTGAGCACAACAAGCAGCTGAGGTTAGGCCTGCCTTCCTGGTGTTGGGGGTAAGGTGAAGGTGAACTCTCCTCTCCAACATCGGAACTCTGGGATTTCCAGCTGTGTGCCCAGCATTGCCTCACATCTGCTTGTACTCACAGGCCACAGCTGTTGTTTGCAGTTGCAGCACAAGCTGAGATGGTCCATGTTACATCTTCTGAATGGTACCTCTCTGCCATCCCCCTACCACTGCACAGCTGCACTCTGTCCCCCTGTGCCTCCCTACATAGCCAGACCAGCCTGTCCAACAGCCTAGAATCTCTCCTATAGGGACTACCCAAAAATGCTTTCAACCTTGGCTAGTCTTGTTCAGAGAAGCTTAGCTGGGAAATTTTATTGCAAAGGTGAAAACAGTACATTCTGTTGGTTCTGTACATTATGGAAAACTCACAGGGAGCAATAAGGCTGGTTTGTAGAAATGTGTAACTGAAAAAATAGTAATAATTATGCAATATGTGTGCCAACTGGGCCTGTGTAGAATGTCAACCTGCCACAGTGCTTTCAACTTCCACCCAAAAAACTACATTAGAAGCAATATTGCAATATTAGAAGCAATTATTGCATTAGAAGCAATAAGCTCAACATCACCATGAAAACCTGATTCGATGGAGCTGGATGTAAATTTAGCTGCAGAAATCCATTGCCAGTCAGGTGCTCCCATTTCAAAAATGGTGTCCTCACATTGCACACCCCTGCTCAGTCACCCTTCAGTCCTGCAGAGGAACCTTGGAGCTAAGACTGTTCTGTGAAAAGAGTAATTAAGCTTCTCACCCCACAACACATGCAGGAAAGACTGAGGTGAGACTGTCTTACTGCTCATATGAAGATGGCTTGACTTCCAAGGTTTGCTGTGCCATGCAGCAAGACTCATGCTGTAGCAATTAATCTAATTTGGTACCTATGGGAAGCAGAGACAGTCCTTCTTGCCCTTACACCTTTATGGACCTTTTTTTTTTACAGTGGTAAGCCTAAGGCCCAGGAGCCGTCTGGTTTAACAGGGCTCCCTCAGTCCTGCCAGCGCAGGGGCAGCTCAGGCACCCCAACTGTCAGATGCATGGTCTAATCTCTAGACCTCGTGCCTGTAACAATGAACAGATTCCCTGCCCAGACACATCCTCTGAGAGAGACAGGTACTCTGCATATAGGTTTCTTCTGTCTCCCAGTTCTAGTATTGAGGGTGCAACTCCATGCTAGCATTTATCCTTCTGCTTCAGTTTCCAGGGATTTTCTGCATCAGTGTGGTCAATTTCTGCCAGGCTCTTTCCTTGGCTCTTTCTTGAGGGGAGAGCTGTGTCTGCAGAAGAGTGTTTTGCTAGTAAAGTTAGTTCCATACTGAAATAGGCCTCGTGCCATTGTACTGCATGTGTATCCATGTGCCTGGCCACCAATCCATTCTAAAAACTTTTGAGAACACTCTGTGGAGATACACCTAAAGATGTTAAGGTTCTAAAAGTTTTATGAAAACAATGTCATTCCTTCAGAAAATCAAGCCTGGTGGACTACTGCTCTCCATGAAGAAGGCTGCTATAGCTACAATACTGGTACCTTCTACTGGGAAAACAGACTGATTCATTTATTACCACTCCAAGCAACAAGTTTTTAGGAGAGAAACCAATGTACATCTCTGTGCTATATTCACTGCAATGACCATAGGCTAAAATAAGAATTTTTGGCAGATGCTGTAAATTATTCACGTTGGTGTGGAAAGTTCATTGGCCTAAGCTGGGCAAATATTACCCACCACTTCCTCCAATAAACTTAGTTTTTCTGCCTGTCGGTGGATGTTAGGGAAGAATAGTCCTTTTTTTTCTTGATGAGAGATCTGATCATCCCTCATGGTGCACACTTCAGCGTCATCCAGATGAGGTGACAGCAATAGAAACTGGAAAACCTGTCTTGCCATGGCAGAGAGAAGACAAGATCACAGTGAGCAGTGGAGCCTGTCTTTCAGGCTACAGTGTTAAGCTCTCGATCAACGTCCCCAAGCAACGATGACAGAAACCCACTGTGTATCACCACCAGCAGCCCCTGAGCTCCTTGAAACTCTGGAGAAATGGCACTCCTGCAGCACCTTACAAGGCTGCTTCATTTAGTCTGACAAAGGACAGCATTTGGCCTACGTCTACAGCCCTTCTGCAGTCTTTTACAGCATGCAAATCGAAGCAAATAATCCCTTGTCTTGCCATCCAAAAGTTATGCAACCTTACAAAGACTTCAGGAGGAAAACCCAGCTATTTCAAATAATTTGCTCTTACAAATTAATCTATACCATGGCAACTTTTATCTTTTGGGAGACTCAAGGCATTCTTCTGCCATTCTCAAAAGTGAGAAGCAGTATGGGAAGCGCTCCTGCTCACAGGCAGCAGCTGGCCAGTGAGGTGCTAGAAAAGGCACAAGGAAAACTAGGCAAGAGCCTAAGGATTTCTCTAGGATCCTTGCAATCTCTGACAATAAGCAATCAGATGAGAGTCATCTCAGCTTCTCTTTAACATCCTACTACACAATTTCATGAGATGAAAATGAAACACTGATAGGTCATTCCTGTCTTCATGCAGACAATGATCACAAAAGTAATGTTCTTATCAGAAAAATCTCTCTACAGTTCAAAACAGTTGGATTTCTTCATCTCCAGTTAACAGTGCTTCTCCAATAATTGACAATTTATTCCACAATGGCTTTATTTTTCCTAACCACTACTTTCACTCATCAAACAGATAGAATACTCAGTTTTTGGCTCACAAAACCCTCCAGATGCATATCATTGGCCATATATGATCAAGGAAAACAATTACTGCTTTTTTCTCATCTTCAGAATCACCGTTTCCAGGGCTGCACTATCCTGAATAGGAAAACGAACCAGCACATTTCAGCTGATGATACGAAGAAGCCCTTTGACCCATCAGCAAGAAAGACGGTATTTAAATACTCTTCCCTCCAGCAATTCTCCCCCTTTCCCTATCCCCATAAAGATTTATGATCTGAGCCTTTGCCTGCTGGCAGTACCTGTTGTGCATATAGAAGACCAAGAAAACCTGGAGCTACCTCCAAAGAGCCAGACAAAGAACTGGATTTGCTTCTTCGTTGTCAGGGCTGGAAGAAAAGCTGGCTTATTCCCCAGAGCTGCAGAATAAACCCTTTCAAAGCTTCTGAGCACAACACACCACTACAAAAGCCTGAAAGGCAGCAGGTTAGTGTTTCAGTAACTGCAACCATACTAAGGATCAAGGGTATTTCTTCATCCTAACAGTAACACAACTTCATGAATATATTTCAATTGCTCTGGTTTATGAAAAGGCTTTCTGTCTATAGGACCGGCTGTTTAAACTGCCCAGCCACCATGAGCTACACTTAATTTTAAGAAAAACAGCACCTGTCTGAATTATATGTAAATATACACTCAAAAAGCAACCCTCTTTCAACCCGTAGCTATAGATTTTGATCACTAGAATGAGGAATGCTGCAGAGAGACTGGTGATAAAAGAGTCACAGCATATATGTGTAGTAAGTTTGGTTTTGGACGTTAACTTTTTTTCCTGGAAATGTTTCCCAGCGAGAATTCGAGGACTTCACTGTTTGTGCAGGATTTTGAACGTTGTTAGACTGGGTATCTCACATCAACACCCACTGTTGCATGTTGATTAATCTCAAATAAACTTTTGATCCAAAACTTCTGGGATATGTCAATACACTGCTTTAGGTTACACGCTTCCCATGTAACTGGTTTTATCCAGGAAAACCAAAGAGAAACACAGCAGCCCTACTTTCCAGCCAGAGAACTGGGAGCTGAATAAGTGAGCAACTCTTCTCTTCATGCCGAAAATGAACTGTGAAATGAAGCAGTGGGGTGCAGTGCCTGAAGAGAGGCTCCAGTGGCACTGTTAAAATCCCATGGCACTTTTCTCAAGGGAAGCAATAGTCCCGCTAACAAGGCCAGATGCCAATTTAGAGAATTAAATTCTGTCTATCCAAACTCCTCTTGTTTCATGTGGGTACAGTGCTCTTCACAACCTATATAAGAATTTTAGAAAAGGTCTCCTGTAGCCCTGGGACCCACTCCCTTCTGCTGTTGGCAGCCTACAATATAGCCCCTTTCACAGACTGGTCAAGCTCTCCCCAAAGAATAATCTGTTTTAGCCATAATTGGAGGGTGATGCAGAAGCAGTTGTTAGAAACTTGCTGTTCTAGACAGGAGACTGCCAATATGCACTGTTAAAACACGGGCTACGCTCCATCCCAGAGGCTGCTGCATCTCCAAAGCTGGCCAAGCAGAGGGACAACCTCCAAGTGCCAAAGGCACTGGGAAAGCCAAAAAGAAAAGGAGACAGTCCTATGGGCTAGCTGTAATGGGAGGAATCGTGAGGAGGATCATGGGGCAGGTTGGAGAAGTATCTTGTGCTTTACATGCCCTGGTCCTCCAGAGATACTAAGCATCCAGGGGGCCTCATAATGGGACATGCCATTCCTCCAGGATGACCTGCAGAAGAGGGGGAGTGGTTTCTCACAACATGGGCCACACACCTAGCAGTATCATGCCTGGTACTCCACATATGGAGAACATGAAAGGCAGAAAACAACAGTTGTGTCACACATCCCCGTTGGTGACCAATTCTAAAGTATCTTTTCTGGCAAAATTTGCCAGAGACCAAAGGCTTCTCTCCACATGTGCCTAGAATGGCCCCTGTCTCCTGCCCTCCAAGGCACAGGTAAAAACTAAGTTCAGGTTTCCCCTTGTCCCCTGAATTCACTTTTTCCTGCCCTAAGGGAGAAGATTCTCCCCTTCACTGTTGGAAACCTGGGATTTCCAAGCCAGTAGTAACTCCACACAGTGCTTGGGAAGACAGGCTTCCCTGACAGGAAGGAAAGCTTGAGGGCCAAGCCAATAGATGTACCTCACCCTAGCCATCAGCAAGGTACCTGGTGGCGAGATGGTGTGCTGCTGGTGTGCTGCTACTGCCATTGCAGCCACCTCATGCTGAACAGCCAGCTGCCACAGCCTGGGACTTCTAGGTTCCTACATAATTTCATTGACTCCAGCCTAGCTTCATTTCATTAATCTCATCACCTATTCCCCCATGTATCATTACTCTTTTGCTAATGAAATAACAGTCTCCATGTCTTGCTAGACCTACTGATACAATGCAAAGAGTTGGACTGTGTTTGGCCATCACCGCAATCATTCCAAGCTGAACAGACTCTCCTTTGCACGCGGCATTTCTGAACAGAGCCCAACAATTGTGTTTTCCCAAAGATGGGATAATCGGGAAGACGTTGTTAAAGAGGTCTTTTTCTTACAAAGTGCACTTCTACAAAGTGTAGATAGGACTTGAAAACGTACTACCCTAGCTAAGTCCTTGCATGTCCTGAGCATTGCTGAACACCAGGCAGGATCCCTCTGTCCTTCTCGTCAGTGTAGGTTTTAATGCAAACATCAGTGGCACAGGACAATTAAAAATGCTGTTTGCAGCCCTCTAACAGGTTGACATCCCAGGCTATTATGAGGTTATTCTTGACATTTGCCCAGGTTCTTTGCAGAGTCCCAAGTCCTGCAAGTGACTGAACTCAAATCTCCTGTTATCCACAAGATCCTTGGAAGATATCAGCACAATGAAAATGTAGCTTCAGGTAAGGATAACAATGATAAGCTTGAAAATCAATCTTATTTAGGCCTAAAAGACAAAAAAAACAGGTAAAAGTTTGTACAATCTAAAATCAGAATTAAAAAATAAAAGTCACTGAACATCTTCAACTGCTATTTGTGTCAGCAAGTGTTACAACTCCTCACTGTCTATCAGGGTAAGACTTGTGAGCAGAACAACACAATTTACTTCTGCTCTACACAGCAAATCTCAGGTAGAACCAGTAGGACTGGCATACAAATCCTTAAGAAACAGAGACAGGCTGCATGCAGTAACAGTGCAAGGCAAAACATATGGTGGTTTTGCTGCTACAGAAGGCATGAGATCAATAAAATGCTCAGTAAGACACACATCCCACAGACAAACAATGGTATGTCATGTTTCAAAAGTTAAAAGCACTTCAGAATTTGTTGCTGGAATGTAGTCAAGCTGCAAATATGCCTCTCCTATTAATAGCAAACAGCAACAATAGCTGAGGTCTCCAAGTAATTTATTAGCAGTATTCTGAATAGATGAACACTAAAATAAGTGACTAATTTACTAAAATCTTGTCAAGGAGACTTTGCTTCAGTAAGCCCTTTTATCCTGGAGCTTGTCTAAATGGGGACACTCAGGCGAGCTAATCTGAATTGACCACAAATGGGAATGTCAAGTGAATGAGATAATTGCATTGCAGAGTGGACAGTCACCTTCACTCACAGCTAAATAATTAACATTTGTTAAGGGCCCCTTGTCGATGAGCCCTCAACAGTGATCTCTAGCCAAGGACAATTTTAAAATTAGAGTGTTGAAAAGGAAATATTAATATGATCTGAACTATGGGAGGGAAGATACTCTTTTATGCACACTAGTAAAAGTATTCCTGTCTGAGCATGAAGCTGAAAGAGTTTATTTCTGTGTCATGTTTACTGAGATTACATTATCTTTGGCTGGTGAATTCTGTCCTGATTTCCCTTGCAATAATGTGGCTGAAGGGTTAACACCCTAAAAACCAATGAAAATACTCAGGATCTGTAGCATATTTGTATGATTCAGGCTCAAACTTGGCCTTAGCCTTTCTCTTAAAACACTGACAATATAAGGCCAGCATTTAGAGGTTTCTGCCTATGCAAAAAAATGGCTGCTGTGAAACAATTATTTCACTAAATGAAGCATAGGGAAAGTCTATAATGACCCATCTGCATGCAGCTGATCTAAAATTATTCCCTGATAGAGAAGTTTCTTGTCCCCTTCACAATGCTGTAAATCCAGCCCCTCTAATAGGTAGATGCTTGAAGCTTCCTGGAAACCCAGGCTGGTTGTAGCAAGGTTTTCTCCTCCTTCCTGCTTCTCCTTCACTCATGCCAGATGGGCCTCATAAGTGGGGGATAGCCTGGCCCTAGGTGTTGAACGGTGAGAGCTCATGAAAGTAGTGCCAGCCTATAGGTGGATTTCTGAACAGGATGCAGTGAATGCCTGGGGATGCCAGGGCAGGAGGTGGGCACCCACCATCTACCTCCTTTCCTGTTGCCTACTGAGGAGGGGCTCAGTTGGTTTCTTGGGCTCCTGTATATTTGCAGAGAAACCACTGTTTTGCTGGTTGTTGTGAAATGGTGGTTCTTCTCTGCATGAGGCCAGACTACAGCCAGGCTGCTCTGGCACGGGGCTTAGTACAGCAGAGTCTCTGAGCACATGCTGACCTGTGAACTCATGCTTACTTCCAACAAGAAAGCCATCAAGACCAAACCCAGGGAATTAGTGCAGTGTTCCCCACATCAGTACATGCCATACAGTCTTCACCCTCTTTCTTCTGCAGTTCTGTCCAGATTTGTCCGTTCCTTCCTAATCCCACCACTATGCTGTTAAATCTCCATCTTTTCCACACTTCAAGGTGGAGAACTCAGATGCATCCACATCAGAAGACAACCACATCCGGTGGTTTTGCAGCACTAAGGACAGGTAGCAAAGAGGAACAGAAACCATTCCAAGTCCCTGATGAGATGATTCTACCAATAAGTAGACCTTCCAAGTGCCACACACGATGTGTGACAAAATTACCTCTTCTGGTTCCCACTGCTGTGGTGGCACCAGCTTAGGAGACTGCAACACAGCACCACCTTCCAAACATATCGCTCTACCCAGTGCTGTCCACTACACCGATTTCACAACTGCAAAGGGAAGCTCAGAGCTGCACTACTACAGAAGGATGAAAGGTGTCTCCCAGAGCCATTTCAGCACTTCTGAGATCTGGATCTTTGAAATTAACCTGGAGGCTTAGCAGCTTGCTTTCTGCACTATCATAAATATTCTCAAGATCAACATCATGACGAATTCTGATGAGGGAAGCTTTCTGTCATAAGACTTGAAGTAGGCATCTAAGGCATGACTCATGATGATGAAGGCAGAATGCAAGAAGTCTGATCTTTCTTTGCAATAAAAACTGAAGCAGGTAGACCTTTGACCCAGATTAAGATACATTAAAAAGAGGCCATAGGGCCTTGAGTAGTATGGGATTGTGCACACTGCTGCCTTGAATTGGGGCTTGCAGGCACCGTAATGACAGACAGAAATACAGGCAGACCAGCACCACCTGCCCTTTGCAGAGGGTTAAAACCAGAAACCACCAACTCAACAAGCCATAGGTCCGTGCTAATCTCCAGTGCCATTTGGAGGTAAGTCACCATCACCTGAGGCAAAATGCTATCCAAGGGGATGGGCAGCAGTGAGGAAGCTGCCAGCAGCATACAGAGACCCCAGCATCCTGTAAAATCCTACAAGCCCTTACACTGGCCCAGAAATGCACCTGTGATGTTGAAATGTCTGAAGTGAGAGAAAGTAGTATACAGACAGTGTGACATACAGTTTGGATCATGGGTTACAGTTGTTATATCACAGTTAAAGAAAATCTAAAAAGTTAAAAAAGAAATCCAGGAGTTCTCACAGAATTTGTATTTGTCCTTTAAAGAAATATGTGGTAACTGAATTGCAATGAATAATATCCTTCGTATCTGGGCATTTTAGGTGACTGCATATTTGAAACCACTGTTTCAAGTGAAATTACCATTTCCGTATGTCTGAAATTAGGTGCTACCAGAAGTGGGAGTAAAGCACAACATAACTCCAAACAGAACACAAAATTCTGATGTTTCTTTAGGTGAAATACATGTTGTTATTGGCAGCTACAAGTAATTGCTGGAATGTAGCACACTGTAATAAATTAAATGTGATATTTGCTAAGCATGCAGGCTTGCCATCTGGTCACCAGAAAGCTGCTGCTATTACTTTACTGTTTAAGTGCAGGGAAACTGAAGGGCGCAATATAAGCAAAATCTTGTAAGCTACAGCTTCTTGGATGCAACATTTGATTAAAACCTGGAACAATTAAATAAATGCTCTTGACTCTTATAGCTTCTTCGCAATAACACAGACCAAGGCGATGCCAAAAGAAGAGACCCCACAGAAGCAAGCTCAAGACATAGCCTGGTTTTGCAGCATGCTACTGCAGATTTGCACAGGTTCTCTCCAGGTACAGACTCATCCTCCTGTGCAGGGACATCACTGTGGTGACCACAATGGAAACTGCTCTAGATTCTCTGGGATGCTAACTACATAGGATCCAACACAAATGAAAAAAATACTACTGGAACAATACAAATACTGCTCTGTATGATGCCATGGGTTTCTTATCTGAGTCACAATCCCTGGAAAGCTGAAAAAGGAGTGCATAAATCATATACCCCAGACATGTCCCACTTGCCTGCCTAAGAGCTATGGATTTCAGTCCCTGCCCTGCATCAGGGGCTGGCATAGCTTTATGATTCATGTGGTGGGACACAAGATGCTGGCGCAAGTGCAGAGAGCCTGGAAAATTCCCAGTGGGGTACGTACATCCTTTCTTTTGTAGGTCTCACTTTGTAGCTAGAACTGATTCAGAACCACAGAATGGTATGAATGGGAGGAGACCTTTAAAGATCATCTAGTCCAATATCCCTGCCATGGCCAGGACCATATTTCAGTATATCAGCCCCATCCAACCTGACCTTGGACACATCCAGTGATGGGGCGTCCACAACTTCCCTGGGCAACCTGCTCCAGTGCCTCATGAGCCTCATAATCAAAGAATGTCTTCAATCTAAATCAATTTCAGTTTCAACCAGTTGTCCCTTCTCCTGTTAGAACAGACCATGGTGAAAAGTATTTCTTCAGTTTTCTTATAAGCCCCTTTACATATTTCATCCTGAATGGAAGTTTAGGCACCTTTTTGGGGGCATGAGCAAAGGTTGGCAGAAGAAGAGAGAAAGATAGCACCTTCTCTCACCAGCCATTTGATTTAAAGTCTAATGAAATAATCATGCTGCGTCTGTCTGACAGGTCTGGACATCCTTGTATCTGAGCTGATGAGAGCATAGAGCAGCTTCTCCTAGAGCAACATATTGGCTGCCTCCCGAGACGCAGCAAAGAGATGCACTTTGGTGAAGAACAGCTCTCAGTACTGCTGCAGAGGGTTGCTTCTAAGCCAGAGCATGGCTACAGGCGACTCCAAATGACTGCAAAGGGTTAGGGTTAGGGTTCATG
>VYZS01041776.1:0-12265 GCA_013400695.1 Neodrepanis coruscans | reverse complement strand
TCATGGGAACTCCTGTGATGGGAGTGCAGAAGCACTCCGCAGCATCTCCAACTTGTTGAGTGTTTTATTTGCTGACACACTGTTCTGATGTGCTGTCTCGTGAAACAACAGGAAATTAGCATGGATTAGATATTACTGGGATACAAGGAAAAGTATTATGTTTCCATATTAGCTAATAATATGCAATGCAAATGCAATCTTTATGGTCTGCAGATATCTCCTTCTGCCCTCCATGAAGAAGATAAGTTTGTAGAGCTTGCTCAAAACTTCACAAAACATCAAGCTGTGGCATTACATTGTCAGAAGTGATCCAAAAGAGGGGAGGTATTTTGTGAAAAAAATTGGTAATTTGAATTGCATACCCTGGCCCTCAATCTGCGAGGGGCAGAAACACCTTGACATCTTGAGTTTCCTCCTTGAATATTCAAAAAATGTGGGCCTGCCACTCTTTGTACACTACAGAGGCAAATAATGCAAATGGCAATTACAACCACTGTTCAAATCTTAGTCAAGCGTGTGCTTATTAGTTTGAACAGTGTCAAGGTCCCAGCTTTCTCCCTGTCAGGCAGTCCAACCCTGCAGGTTTAGGAGCTGCTGGTGCATGTGAGGACATTTGCTGCTTTCTGTCACTGTTCCTTTATGTATAAGAAGTTGAGTGTTACCCTGGTGTTACAGTGATTGCTTCCAGCACAGTTTTTTGGGTGAAATAAATCAGTTCAGTCAAATTAGGAAGTGATCCAAGATCTTGCTCATAACCCAAATTAAGTAGAACAAAGCTTTTATTTTATTCTGGTTTAGAAGAGGTTTAACTATTTGGCATGAAGCCCTCTATATTCTCTCCTTGTCCATCATATAAATGTCAAAGAAATTGCTATACCTTGGCCAGAAATTCTTAAGGGTGTTTGAGAAAAGAGCTTATTCTCACCCAGCTGAGTGGATGAGCTTGTGCGGAGCTGAAACACTTCCAGAAGCTTTCAGGTGGAAGCCTTGAATATCCACCTGGTTACTGGTTCAGTTTTGATTGTTTCTATTGAGATTGGTGCTCAAGCCAGTGCTAATGTACAGTTTTGCATAGCCTAGCAAATTGAAGATGTAGCTCTATCACAGATAATGAAATTGAAGTCTTTTCCATTGAGACAGAAGCTAGTGAAAGTTACCTGGGACAACTGCTGACTGAAAATATTGGAATCCTTAAGTCCAAGAAATCTGTATCCGTAAAATTTTAAGGACCTGAAGATAGGAGCTCTGTTGATTTTTTTTTTTTTTATGTTGCTTTTTAGTCAGTGAGTGGAAAAAAGTTAACAGGCCATGAAAATTGAGTGCTGTTGGTAAGTATAGGTCTGTTAACGTGACATTGATCCGAAGCAAAATAACAGAACAACTGAAATACAAGTCCTTTAATAATGAATTAAAGGAGTAGCACTCTGTTACTATCTATCTACCTGAACCTAAGGAAAATGGATCTTGTCAAATCAACTTGATATATTTTACCAAGACTACAAACTTGCTTGATAAAAGTTGCAGTAGTCTTCTGAGTGGGCCTCCTTCACATCTTGATCCAGAGAGCAACTGGACAATGTCCAACATAAAATGGTTTTGATCCTGATGGATGTCCAGATGGAGATGGATGGAGGGAATCTGAGCTGTGTGTAGCATAGTTCCTCAGGGATCATTTGCTGGCTTTTCACTATTTGATACTTGTATCAGTAGCTTGCTAAAAAACATAAAATAGTTACTGCTACTGTTTGTAGATGTGCAAGCATACTGAAGACAATTGAGGGAATTAACTGAGTTCATTGTAAGAGCCACCCACATTATTTGATAAATTGGGAGCATGAAAGAAATGCTTATTTATTATTTGCCTGGTACATGGGCTTCTATTTAAAGCTCAGGACAGCAGGTCTTGCAACCAAGAGGCCCTGACAGATGGAAAAGGGTGTATAAATCCCAACACTCTGCCAAGGTGTGGGGTTTGATAAGGCACAGTTGTAGATGTGGAAGGAAACATTAGAAAACTAAACTCAGTATTGGTAAAAAGGAAGTGGGTTGTTTACCAAGTCACTGTATGTTGGATAAAATCCACTTTTGTGCAGAGGGCTAATACAGATGATATCAAGGCTTGGAATGAGATTTTCATCTTGAACTGCCTTTCAGTGCAGGGGTGGAGTTTACCCTTCAAGTCTCAGTATGTAATTGTGCTACGTAAGGATTTAAATTCCTTATTTACTGTTTTCTGGCAAACATTTAGGTAAATGGTGCATTAAGTAGACGTTTATTTTTAATAACATTGGCATTTCTTTTGCTTTTCTCCTGACATTTTTAGCATCTTCACAGATACCTGCATAGCTATTTATGTTTTAAAATTTGAAGTAATTAATTGCTTTTCTTCATATCTGTAGGAGCGGCTATCAGCAAAGAGAAAGGGAGGCACTGCAGTTTCACCTCCTTTGATTAAAGGTAAATTGAAATAATTCAAGTTATGGTATTTAACGTAAAGGCTTTACAGCTAAAAGCTAACATCCTGATACCTGCTGAGTATTTGTGGATACTCCACAAATAGTCTCTGTTTTAGTAACTTCTGCCATGGCTAAGGCTAGCATTGGAATGTGGCCTGCAATAATTGCTGTTTTGAGACAAAGGGGAAGCTTTCTGTTCACCCAGAAATAAATCACTTTGATTGTTTTTCTCCTATGACAGAGCGATGTATGTGTAATTTAAGATGTACAGTGCAACAGTGCAGCCTTTTAGAACTGTATCATCCTGTTGATCAGCAGTAAGAAAGCTAATGCAAGTGATGAGTAAGCAGATAAACACAATTTTAGGAGCTGGCTAGCGTCAAGGATGCTACGCAGTACTTGTGCAGCTAAGACCACTGGTGACCACATCTTCTGGTCACCAGTATCAGTCTGTCCAGAGGTGAGACCCAGCTTGCTCTTGTATGGCTAAGCTGCAGGAACGTCTCAGGATTACTCTTTACGGGGTTGTCTGAGCACTGAATGGAGCTTCAGTTGTGTCAAAAAAACCAGTTCATTGCGTCAAGTGGTAGTAACAGGAATTATATCATTCTACGAGAACATTTCGAAAGTATAAACAAGTGTAATCAGTTCAGTGTCTCGTAGCAGGCTGATATGTGATGACTCTGGGGAGACTTGGAATGGCTTTTGGAGAGGGAGGCAAGGGAGAACATCCCTTTTGAGAGTGTGTGGGGTTTTCTCATGGTGTGGGGTTTTCTCATAGCTGTGAATGGAGCCACTCCGTGCACAGCCAAGGGCTGACTTCATGAATGCAGTGTTGTTTGTTGAAGTATTAACCAGACATTTTGGAAGGGTTTCTGAAAACAGTTCTTTTTCCTTAATTGGTGAGCAATCAAAACTTGTCTAGGGCAGAAATTGCTGATGTTCTTATATCAAATTCCTTTCATTTGTTGTCTTTTTCTTTCTTTTTTCTGGGGTCTGAGATGCTTTGGGAAGACTGGGATCTTCCTCATTGTCTTCTATGACTCCAACTCCTATTCAGGCTGCAAAGTCAGCCTCCGTCTCTCTGTCTGTCATCCTTCTGTGAAGTGTTAAACCCTTAACTAATGCTATAGTTAAACAGCCCCTTCTCACAGTGCTGCAAAGCACTCTCGCTCTTCATGCCTCGAGGTTCTGTACTGGAGTCATGGCAAGAACTGGAGGAACTGCCTCTGCCAACAGCCACCCATCTCTTCCAGGGCTTTCCACATGAGCAGTCAGCTCTCAGCAATTGGTATCATCCATGCTGTGGCTGAGAGGGACGGCGAACAGCGAGCACCCAGGTTCTGGTGTGACAGAGCATCTGATGAGGTGACATCAGGCGATGTTAATGAACCTGTGCTTGATACCATGTTTTCTCTTTAGGCTCAGCTGAAAGGCTGACTTGGGAATTAGAGTAAAACATGTTAAATAGGCACCCAGCACCTGCCACAGACAACATAGCTTCATTGTCTCACATGTATTCATTTGAAAAAGCAAATGTGTGTAGCATTACTAGAAGAGACAGAAAAAGATGAAAAAAAGAGCTTGTTCTGTTTCATTTCTGAAGCCATTCTACTTTTGCTTAAAATCAGCATTGTGATTGAGGCATTCTTAATATAATTTTGCAGATATACTTGTTTGTAATGGGAGGCATTGCTATGTGGCATTCTTACACCCCCCTTTTATTCTTTTTTCCCTTATGGAATTTTGTGATTTCAGTTCTGAGTAAATTAAAGGTTTCAGGTTGGTAGGTCCAGATGTAGATTCTGTCTGTTCATAGAGCAGGTACTGTACAGTAGCAGAATTATACTGCCAGCTTAGTTGTGCTTGAGCACTTCTGATTTGATCTGAAGAAACCTTCATGCCAGCGGAGAAAGTTAGTAATTTTTTTTTCGGCACGAGCATAAACTTTTATGATGCAGAAGTGCAGCTGACTGAAGTAAACTGACTGCTGATACTGCTGCTCTTCCATGCCTGTCCTCACTTACTGGTTATAAAACCCTGCCTCCTCACCCGACTGCTCATAGCTGGTTTCATATTTTCTGGATCTGCTCGGCTTCATTAACTTGTTTGCTGAGAAAAACCTCTAGCTAAAAAAAAAAACAAACTCCTGTCTATCCTTGAGCCTTGTACATTTTCTTTTTATTTGCATTTTTAAAAAAAGGGGACAGGAGGAAGAACTTGGGTCCAAGTGAGTGCACCTTGGAGGCTAAGCCAAGGTTTTTCCTTTTGAATCACTCTGTGGGTGATGCTGCTTCTGTACAAGTGTAAGGTGCCCTTAGTACATTTATAATTCAAAATCATTTCCAGCAATGGGTGCAGATGGAGCCAATCATTGGTCCTTTATTTCTAGGCTCTTGATAACCTTCTTATGGAGAAAAAAGTCTTTCTGATGTTCTTTTGAAGCTGAACATGATGCCAAAATCAGGCATTCCTTTCATCTTTCTATCTTCTCCGTTAGAACGCGGCAACAGTGGTATGTGTCTAGCACATGAATCAAATCTTCTATACACAGGGCATACCACAGCTGTCTCTTCTGTGCAGGACCCCAAGAAGGTGCTTATTTCAGCCCCAGCCTGTGGAACAAAGTTTCCATTCCAGCCCTGTTGCAGGACTGGATCCTCATTTCACTCCAAACAGGAACTGGGGTGAGCTGCCCTCACATGGGGACACTGTGCAGCGCTGGGGTAAATGGTCCCTGCCTGCACCTCTTGCTGCTAAAACCTGTGGGAGATTCTTTTTCCAGAAGCTTATGGGATATGCTTCAATTTCTTCTAATTGAGTAGTAATACAAAACAAAATGCTATTTGAAAATCAATGTTCCCTTGTACACAACTCTTCTCTTTCATTTCTATCATCATGATCAAGGCATGGAGCTGAATTACAAGCCCTGCAAAATCTGGGTAATGACTGACAACAGGATATATTCACAAGGGGCCAAAACTTGGTCTAGACCAGTGAGCTGGAGTAGGGAAAACCACCTCCTTCAAGGAAATCTGGCAGCTTAAACAGACTGGCACAGTTTTTCTGCCTCTCAATCAGACCACAGCCACTGGGCTGGCATATCAATGAGGTGCTCTCCACACCCATCCTCTCTCTGCCAGACACAATCTGTCCCTCTGTGCTAACCACATGGAAAAGCATGTAGGGGTTATTGAACAAAGGTCTGCCTGTGTAGCTGGTGGAGTGAAAGTGCTTGCTCTTGGATAGAAACTACAACAGCTTTTTTTTAAAACCAAATTATTTAATTGAGTAGATTAGGTAGCAAATGTGTGCTGTCTTCAGAGTCATTTAAGACCAAATGAATGCCATGCTCTTGTAAGCCAAGGCATAGGGAGGCAAGTAAATCCCTCTTCTCAGGTCTCAGGCAAGTTGCTTTTTCCCCTGCAGTATTCAAGAAGGGTTCACGTGTGCTTAAAATTCCATGTATCAGTTACAGAGCTGGTGCTGCTGTTCAGATGACACTACTGGTTTTGTTCCCTCTTGATCTAGTAATGTGTGTGCCCTCTCATCATCATCATCCATTTTATTTTAATAGGGAGCAGCCTATACCAACAGCATAAGAAATTGTTTCACTGGGATTTCTCCTCATCTAAGGATGATCTTTAGAAAAAGATTGGAGTGACACATGCGAAATCACTGTACTAAAGCTGGATTACATGGGGAGATCTGCATGCAAAGCTAATGCTGCTCTTGCTTTTTTAGAATCTTTAGGATGACAGAAATTCAGGCTGGGTGCAGTAATGCTGCTCTTTGGAGCTGGAGGTTCAGGCAGAGGTTTGATGTTCCATTACATACCATCAGTGGCTGTAGGATTACTGGAGAAGCTGGCAAGCTGCTCCAGTTAGCTACCTGGGTGGGGTATTTTTGAGTAACAGTTTCTTAACCCAAAGATCTGTTAAAATCGTTGGTAGTCTGCTGAACAGGAATTTCTGCTCATAACCATAAAGGCTAAAATGTCTGGATAGAAAAAAATATCAGCTTCCAATTCTTCTTGACCAGATGTTTCTGTCCAGGATAACTCTCCTCTGGTGGTGGACAATGAATGGAAATTAGTTATAGGGAGTTCCAAGGGAAGGCAAAAATAAAAGCAATTTAATCATAAGGTAAGTGTTTATGTTGCAGAAGAAATTAACAGGTTTTGAGCAGTAAAGATTATAGGTTTTATTATAGGTCATGGTTTTACCACTAAAAAGCATGGTACTGACAAGAGATGTCCGAGAGAAGCCACACACACCCAAAAAGAAAACACACAAGTAACGCAGTTTATTTCACACACACAGAAAACCAACGATAAAGTGCAAAAGACAGACAAACTAAGGTTTCCCAGGGCCCGTGTTGGGATGGGAACGCTCTGGAATAGTGCTGGTCTCTCTCTGTTGAGGGTTCCGGAAGAGACGCCGGGATAATTAGAGAAGGCCCGCAACTGATCTGAGGACCTACAGCAGCACAAGCTTCCGCTTGGCTTTTCTGAAGAAAAACACTCAGACAGTTAGAAACCGCGAGCCCCCCTCCCTCTCCCTTCCCGATCCCGGGAAGGAATTTCAGTGCTGATGGAAAGATGTGGTNCACTGCCCCCTCGGCCTCGGTGAGACCCGCTGCCGGCCAGCTGGGTCACCTCCCCCTCCGCAGCGCTGGGCCAGCAGGGGACCCCACAGCGCCGGGCTGGGGCCAGCAGCGCCCGGCACCGCCAGCAACTCCCAGTGTCCACGGCCACGGAGCTGCGCCTGCAAAATGGCTGGGGGGAGGGGGGGGCACCACACACACACACACACACACACCCCGCGGGCAAGCCGCACAGGGCTGGGGCAGCTGCCCCCGGGAGGGGCCACACCCCCACCAGGGGTGGGGGCAGTTGTGCCGGCGACCATCCCCATCCCCGCCTGTCCCCACTCTCCCCCGCCGGGGGGGGGGAAAAAGGGCTTTAAATTAACCCATAACAAGGATATAAAATAAAGAAATTAATATTTTATGCATGGATTTTTTTTTAATATTCTGAATACTAGATTTTATGCTGGAGTAAATTTGTATTATTCTGTGCAGAAAAATGAGATTTTTGTAAGGGAAACAGTAGCAAGACATTGTCTCAGAGAGACATGATGAAAGAATGTCTTTCTCTCACCCTACATTTATATCCAGAAAATTTAGCTTTTTTTCCTGTTAGTATCTTGACCAAAACCCCAAACATTTTTAATACATACTGTGAATACAGCTTTGCCCTGTCCTGCACAGAGTTGGAGCAGCTAACTGAAATAGACTGATAAGGAAAGCATAAAAATTATTGTACGAGGAGCGATTGTTTATATATCTTTATTTAGCAAGAGAATTACATTGCTAATAGGAAGGAGAAAAGTGGAGACTCAGCTGTGTTTACCAAGGCAACAGAAATTTTCCTGAAGTGAGGCCAACTTTAATATGAGCTATTCATTTTGCTTGATTTTTGCAGGGCTAATTCTGAATACAATTTGAATGTCATGTTTTTGTGTGAGGGCGTAAACAACTTGCTTTCAGTTCATGTTAGCTTTGTATCTGTATTTCTGAAAACTGCCGCCTGGTCTGGCACTTGCATACCTGTAACATGGCAGGGAAACCTGCCCTATGCACTTTTGGGAATGACTTGGATCCCTGTGGCACAAAACACGTTCTTGAAATAGTGCCAAGTGCATTATGTTAATCTCGTATTTTTTGCCCTTCTCTTCTTCCATCTCAGCAAAGCTTTTCCTTGTGGCCTTGATCCATTGAGCTGTTTAACTGCATGCAGGTGCAGGCATATGATGGGACTTCCTGGTATGCCTCACTGTGTACTAAACTGTATTTTCAAAGAAAAAACAACTACAAGACAACTTCTGTGCCCACCTGCCCCTGCCAGCCCCAGCCGTTGTTAGTGCTGATGGCAAACATCCTTCCAGAACACCAGTCTCAGGGTGACAAACCAGGAAATACCAAATAAGGATACAAGTCCCTATATTACACTCTCTGACCTTCAAAAATGGGTACAGCTGCTGGAATTTACCTGCAGCACTTCAGCTTTATATATGAGAGCAGTTTTGCTGGGCAGCACAGCAGGCACTGCCTGGGTGTCATTGCTCCTTGGCTGCAGTTGTCTGACCACAGGTTGGCTGGTCATGCAAGGCCACCTGCAACTCCTGTGCCATTGGTGATCCGTGTTGTGCCCCTTGTCAGTGGCAGGCACAGATGGTGGTGTCCTGGAGATTGTCATCTGTGAAACACCAGAAGAGGGTGACTGTTTTTCTTCAGAATTTCCTATGAATTAAATGTTCTCCTGTTCCCTAGGCATGGCTATTGGTTGGTGATTCCAATACTTGCAAACCTATGTGAGATGTCAAGTCTATATCTGCCTTTGTCCTGCCTCAGATAAAGTGCCAGGCATGAGTGCCAGTACAAGAATGTCCTTTCTCATCCTACTCATGTTCCTGACTCATTGACTANCCAAAATCAGCTTATGAGCAAGTTCTGATAGAATTCTATCTACCTTAAGGAAATGATAGATTTGTCTGTAGATCATATCCTCTGGCTTGCACAACTGAAAAGAATCAGTTCCATGGAGTTATTTATGATGTTTACCTCGCGCCACTGATATTTCCCTCCTTTTGAACGTTGTAAGCAATAACTGAGTACAGCCAAATTTGTGAGATTTGTGTGGAGGTTTTATTTCAAAGGACTTCTACATAACATCTAAAATAAGATTTGCTTTGATCTGAACCCAGAGGAGGAACATATAACTAGTGGGCATGACCCAGTTGCTACTTACTTAGAAAAAAATCTACTAATATCCTCTGACATATGGACTAACGAAAGACCTAACCCATGAGCTCAGACGAAGATGTTCCCAGAGAAGTCTTTGTACAGCTTGTCCTTTCCTTTGGCAGCCCCAGGTTGATGGAAGCTCTCAACTTTGTTCCTTTCCCAACCCAAACCCTAACCCTAAGCATGGGCTTTTCCACTTTTCCAAGGACCAGAAGCTGTAGCAGAAATCAAGAAGCTATCAGAGAGAAATATTTTTACAGCCTCCCTTGTCAGCCACAACAGAACTAGAGTTCAAGGATTTTCCCTTTCCTACCCCTAAACACTGGCCTTGGTTGGACTATCAGAAGCCGCACCAATGATGACATTTTCAGAGACAAAATCCTAATGAATCCTGTCCCTCCCTCTGAAGGAGCTCCTTGGCAGCTCCCCATCACAGGCGGTTTTAGGCTTTGATGTTCTCCTGAACCTAACCCTAAACCCTGTGTGTGAGCTGAGTATTTGCCAAAGGACTAAGGCATGACTGAGATAAAGAACTTGTAAGGGGAGAAAGCTCTTTGCAGCCTCTCCTTTCCCTTTGGCAGTTCATTAAGACCCCCATGACATCTGGAGCTATAGGACCTGTAAGTGCCCTCACTGTAACCCTAAGCTGACATGTGAGCTGCTTCATAGGTTACGAACACTCAGCCATGGTTGAGATGAAAAATGTAGCAGGGAGTTATATTTTTTATTGTTCATTCCAACCTTTTCCAAACCCTTTGCAGACCCGTGCCAGCTGGAACCCTAGATTTTATCCCTCTTCCATTCTTAACCCTAAAGCCTGAGGACGGCTAATACTTAATCCAGCACATAGAGCAATGGTGCAGATGAAAAAGCAATCAGAGGAAAAATCTTTTTGTGGCCTGCACTTTCCTTCAGATGTCTTGAATCGGTGCTAACTGGTGCTTTAGGCTTTGTCCCTTTCCCAACACTGAACTCAATTCTAAGACTGCTCAGGGGATGAACCCTTTGCCGATGACCCAAAGCCCAAATCAGGCAGTCACCTTCTAGGAGACTGCTGCTTCTTTTGGCAGCCTGTGGGAAACACAACACCTACTGAAGCTTCAGGACTTCTCTAAAGCAGAAGCCTGACTTGGAGTTAACTTGAGATTACCTGCTGTGATCCTGATGAAGATGTTAGAGGACCAATCTTTAAGGTAACCTGTACCTTAATCCTAACATTAAGTGTGGAATGAGCCCTGGGCCATCATTTAAATGAAAAAGGTGTAGGGAAAAAAGGTTTTTGCTGCCTCCTCCTTATTTTGGAAGCCCCTTGGCCACTCCATGCCCACTGGAGCTCCTGTCCCAATCCTAACCCTACCCTAGATGCTCATCTCAGCTCTTCTACAGCCCAGGGGAAAAGGTTGTCAAGGGTTATTTTTTTTCAGCCTACACATTGCTTTGGCAGTCCATGCCAACTGGAGCTTTAGCTTTGTCCTATTCCCAAACATTAATGTTACTTGTAACCTGAATTTTAACCTTATCCCTAAACTGGGCTATTCAAGACATAACCAGGTTACTCCAGTGTTGAAATGTTGACAATATCATTCCTTTTAGCTATAGTGACTCGCTTTTGCTCTTTAAGGCCTGTGTTCTTTTTGCTTCTCTTCTTAGTGTGCCACAGTTACGTACAGCAGAATTAGATTATTAACAGTCATGTGCTGCTAGTGTGTTTGTGAGACCTATTTAGGGTTCTTCCACTCTAATGCAAAAATCCCTAAACCTAACTGCTGCCAGGTAGCACTATTGTATCTGTGATTAATTACAGGGAGAATTGAGGACCAGATGACATCCTTGTAAAATCAGTACATTTGGCCACTAACCTATGTGGACTTTGTGATGAAATGGTGGTGACAAGGGCTCCAGACTCCAAGTATCCTCATGCACTTTCTGGTGGAGGCCAAGTGCTGTTTATCCCCCCCATCCTGAAGACGTTCCTCTGGCATCCATCTGGGTAGAACAGAAGGGGCAAACCAGCTCCCCATTCTTTTGCATCCGGCTCTTCCTGTTCCTGCCAATGAAGCTAAGAGGAAGACCACATGTTTATTTTCATGTAGTGTCTCCCACTCTTCAGCTGGAGCAAGCCATTGATCTCTGCCATCTAAATCCTATAAGCACTTCTGTTCTCCCTTGCCCCCTTTGAATCTGTGTGTCCATGCTGGAAAACCACTTAATAATAAAATTAAAAGTTTTCCGTATTAGGAGAGATTATTTCCTGTCATTTCTGGCAACAACATGTTCCAAAGTTCTCAAGGACCTCTGCTTCTCCTCTATTATGCTTTAATGCTGGGAAGGCTGGGACATCCACCCCAGGGCATGTATGGAAATCTCAGCATCCATCTGCCCTAGATGTCCACCATGTCCACATGGATGGCTCATGGAATGGTAATTCTTAAACACATATGCACATCACCCCCATGCCCATTAGTAATGGGACTATGCAGGAATTCAAGTGGAGCACACTGGTAGGCAGGAGCTGTCATACCCAGCAGATCTGCTTAGGATTTGTCATCCTTACCAGCTCATAAGACTGCTGCTTTCCTCCACAGCCAGGGAGTTCCTCTCCTGTGCAAGTGTGGTGGTTTTACCACAAATTCAGCAATTTTGGACCAGAGACTCTGAGAGAAGTCACAAACACACCCCAAAATGAAGAAAACACACAAATATCACAGTTTATTTTGCATATACACAAAAACCCAACAATTAAAGTGCAAACAGACAAACAAATTAAATTTTTCCAGGGGCCTGCGTTTGAGGTGAGGACGCTCTGGAGATAGTGCTTGTCTCTCTCTGGGCCCCCCCCGAGAGACTCTGGGGTAATTAGAAGGGAACACGTGGTCTGAGGATCCCCTTAGCCGCGAGCCTCTGCCCAGCTTTGACTGAAGGAAAAACTCAAGAAAATTAGAAAAAAACACGCGCAAACCCCTCTCTCCCTTCTCGTTTGCCCAAGGAAGGATTTAGTGCTG
>VYZS01041772.1:0-10416 GCA_013400695.1 Neodrepanis coruscans | reverse complement strand
TGTGTGTGTGTGTGTAGTTGCATCTCAAGGACTTTCAGAGAGAGTATCAGCACCAAACCACTTCATCATCAAGTTCCTAAAAATCCACTGTCCCTGCCTGTTGCTGTTCCTCCTTCCCCTCCTTGTGTCCTTGAGTTTTGAAGTGCTGGTGGGTTGGTCATGTGTAAAACAACACCACAGGTACTGAGGCACAAAATTCTACAAAATTCTAAACCAGCCTGTATGTGAGGGTGTAAAATGGGGTTATTTGCAGGTTTTTGAGCAGTGGATTTGTGGTCAATATAAAGATAAAAGGAAAGTTAATTTATTTTTTTAGCAACTCAAGTCCACCTCTGAATTTAATGACATGGAACTGAATAAGCTGATGATTTTACTCTGGTGCAAATTGTTTCCCTGTGTATCCCACCCTCATGAGAGCAGAGCTTTGCCCTGTGCTTTCTCTGCTCAGCTCTTTGTGTCTCCACCTCAGGTTCAGCCAGACTGCTCCCTTTTTTTTTTTTTTTTAAAGACTGACTTTTGAGGGAACACCATTGAAAGCTGCAGAGAGGTTGCTATTTTCCCTCTGTTCTCCTGACAAGTCATCCCTCCCACTGCACACAAACAGAGCTGAATCACTGGCATGTTACTAAAATACATCACAGACATTTGAACACACTTCAGAATATTCCTGTGCAGAAACATTCAAATTGCTGCCTCAGAGGAATTCAGACATCCTCCTCTGGGTCAGGAGAGCTGGGAGGTGAATCTAATTGCCACACATTGATTTTGCAGAGGGTTTTATTTTCTCTCTTTTGCTGCCCTAAGGCCTCTGTTCTTTTTTTGCTGTGCAATTCCAGCACATGCTGAAAGCTGTAACAGCTGCCCAGGGCTGGGGGATGTACCTTGAGCTGTGGAAATTCCATGTGGGGATCAATCTTGCAGTAGCTGATGGACTTAAATGTGAATCTGTGAAGTGTCATCACTTTAATATTTCTTACTTGTCATAATTTAAAGGCATATTTGTTGCTTGACAGGAAAAACCAAGTTTACATTTACTGTTCACTGACACTGAAAACTCTGAAGTGTTTCTTCAGCTGTAAGAGCAGGACCTGAGCTTGGGTGGGAGAAATAAACCCTTAAATCTCCCTCAGAATCCTGGGGATGGTTCTCCTGCTCAGGACAGAGCAAACTGTGCCTTTGTCCACTCTGTGTTTGCTTTGAGGAGCTTCTAAACCTGAACAAACACATTTTTCTCATCAACACTGGCTAAATTCCAAGGTAGCTGAGAATATCAACAGCCACACTTCCTTCAGGTGCTGCTGTTGTTTTTCACTCACCTGCTGGTGTGAGAAATATATTAATGTTGAATTTTGTACCAGGCAAAAGTTTCCAGTTGTATTTTTATTGCCAGTGCAGTTTCCTTGTCCCTGAGTGTGACATTGCCCTGGTGAATCTCCTGAGCAATGTTTTGATGCTCAATTAAATGATGCTGGAGAGCTTCAGTTTCTGATCACAATATTTAATATTTTATGTGATACTGGGAAAAAATGCAGCAGCTGGTGTTCACTGACTTGAAAAGTCATTTTTTATGTATGTGAACAAACCTGTGAGGGTGTTGCCCCCTCTGCAAAGGCAGTTTAAACCAAATACTGCTCAGGCTGTTTTTAGTTTCACCTCTGAGAGTTGTTCCTTTAAAAAAAAAAAAAAGGAACAAGTTCTAAAATACCTTTTGCTCCCATCCTTGGGAAATGTGGCACCATTTTATCAATGGGCAGAAAGCAGGAAGTGAAATGTGAGTCGGTGGAGCAGCACTTGCTCCTTTGACTCCGGGGGAGGTGGAATGTGCCCTCTGGGAATGGTTTCCTGCTGGCCCAGGGGGTTGTTATCCCCCTGCAGCTCCGGGGTGGGGCAGGGCAGCTCTGCCCAGCTGGGATCAAGGACAAACCCAGCTTTTCCAAGTGCTGGAGCTGGTGGGGAACACAGGATTCCTTGTTCTTTCACAGAATGTCCCAAAGCCCTGTTTCCTAACACTTTGGAGCTGTTATGATGCAAATGTTCTGACTCCAGGGTTGGCTGGTTTTGGTTTTTAATCTGATTTTAGATGGTTAAGGGAAATCTTGTGAAGAATCAAATTTCTGTGTGCCAAGTTAATTAGAATTTGTTTTAAGCACCCTGGTCTCCTGCAGTATCACTACAACACAGCAGGTAACTGAGGGAACTCAGGAAAACAGGTAATGTTGTGCAAAGTTGCAGACAAAGAAATCCTGCTTTGGGCTCCAGCATCCTTCCTGAAGGGTGTTCATGTTTCTTTCTCCTAAAATAAATGTTGGTTAAGGAGCATCAAGTTGGTCCATGACTCCACCTGTTTCAGGAGGTTCTCATGTAACAAAGGTTTCTGAGGAATTGCTCCTCTGCCTTTTAAATCCGAGCTGGGGGCAGGAACTGGGGGGGGGGGTGGTTTGCAGCTGGGGGAATGTGGAATACACTGGCAGAAAGTGGAATCAACTTGTTTAGCAGCTTAATAAATGAAGTATAAGTTACTAAAACAAACCCCATTGTGATAGGGGTGTCAGGAGTGAAAGGCACCTCCCCCTCTATTTTGGAAGGCCTCTGATCTCGGATCCTCCTGTAACAGCACACAGGAAGCTCCCCTGGCTTGGCAGGGGGGACTGGAACATGATCCCTGCCTGCTGTTTGTGTGACACAAACCTGTCTTCCTTCCTGTTTAGGAGGAAACCAAGCAGTTGTTGAATCAGCTCAAGTCTGGCTCTCGCTCGGACTCGCGGGAGGACGAGATCTCCCCCCCTCCTCCCCTCAACCCCGTGGTCAAATACCGCTCCCGGCGTGGGGCCATCAGTGCTGAGGTCTACACAGAAGAGGATGCTGCTTCTTATGTTAGAAAGGTGCTCTGGCTTGGGAATGCTGCTTGGAATCACCTCCACAATGCAGGAGTTTGTCTGACCCCACCTCCTGTGCAGAGTGTTCACACCAAGCTGCTGGAGCAGCTGTGAAAGGCACATCTGTGTGTGTGGCTCTGTGTTCCATCCAGCAGTTAAACTGGTGTGGAATTAAAGCATTTATGCATTATTTAAGCCTGTTCCCTTTGAGGTAATATATATTTAAATGGACATGTATTTGTTCTATATAAATAAAGGCCTTTGACAGCTGCCACAACTCACATTTGGCCTAATGGCAGAGCAGACTTGCTGCTGTTCACAGGAGAACACAGGCTGAACAGAGATTTGTCCTTCTGCAAAAAAACTTACAAACTGAGCATGGACTGATGCTTTTACAGTTACATCAAATCATACAGGGTTGTATTTACCTCCTGCTCAAACTGTCTGTAAACGTGGACTGTATTTGTTTGCTGATCTCTAGTGCTTGAAAGAAACTAGACAAACTCAAGCAGTGTTTTGAAATTGAAATCATTCATTCACCCTGGGAAATGCACAAATTTGTCATGAAAAAATTAATCAGTTGCTTTTTTTTTCTGGTTATATCCTAGGTTATTCCAAAAGATTATAAGACTATGGCTGCTTTGGCAAAAGCTATTGAGAAGAATGTGCTGTTCACCCACCTTGATGATAATGAGAGGAGGTAGGAGGAGATCCCTGTAGTGTCCAAATGTCTGGAAGTGCAAATTTCAGAGGAGCTGGAAGTGTCACAGTGCCCAAAGCTGCCCAGACTCTTTCCAGTGCTCAGTGTAACCCATGCAGAGGCTGCAGGAGCAGCTTTGGGGGGTTGGGGGTGATGATGGGAATGTGAGGGGTTGTCCAGGCTTTTGTCTGATCTCTGGTGTCTGTTCCTCAGTGACATCTTTGATGCCATGTTCCCTGTCACCTACATTGCAGGAGAGACTGTCATCCAGCAAGGCAAGTGGCAGTGTTTGCACTCCTGGGGGGTTTCAAGGTGGGGAGCAGACTCTGGCCTAATGCTTTTGTTAGTTTTGGGGGTGTTTTATTTGAATATAAAAACCTTGTCTGACTGCATCAACCCTGAAGCACAGCTCATGCTGAAGGGAGGAGTGGAGCAATTGCAGGAAGGTGTGGTTTCACTGAACATGTTCTCTGTTGGGAATTTTGGCCTTTGATGATTCTGTAGAACATGTGATGTCAGTTTATGGGTCCTGCAATTGCTGCTGATCTCCTGCACACCAGTAGGTGTCCCCTTTCACAGGGCTGAGAGGAGTGTGAGAGCAGCAAAAGGTGGGATTTCACCCTGCACAAGAGTTTGTCACCCTTCCTGGAGCCAAACATCGAAGTTGGCAGAGATGCCAGTTCTGTGAAATGGGAGTGTTTGCTTAGATTTGTTCTTTTTAGTGTATATTCATTTTTTTTTCTTCTTTAGGTGATGAAGGTGACAACTTCTATGTTGTTGATCAAGGAGAAATGGATGTAAGCATTATTGGTAGTTTATCAATGTGTACTCTGAGATTCATAGGCCCTGCCTTTAGCAGCTTTTCTCATTTTTAGTTCTTGTAGAGGCTCCTTAAGAGCTCAGTCTGGTTGCACAGACTGTGAGTTGGGTTGAGTTTGAAAAGGAACGATTTGGCCACCAGCACAATGCAAATGTTCTACAAAGGTGGAGCTTGGCTGAGGGGTGGGACAGGCTTTGGGAGTGACCAGGCTTTTTATTTTCCAGTCCAGCTAATTCATAGATCTCTCTGACAGAGACCTTGGGGTTTTGTTTCCTATCAAAGGGCCTTGGGAGTTTGTGTGTGGGGTCAGTGACATGGGATTGGAAACGCTGACAAAACCCTGAAATGCTCAGCCCTGTAGAGATGTGAGAACTTCCCTCTGCTCCAAAGGGAGCTCCAGGTGTCTCTGACCATCCTGTGCTGCCTTCCAGGTTTATGTGAACAGTGAGTGGGCCACCAGTGTTGGTGAGGGAGGAAGCTTTGGAGAACTTGCCCTCATTTATGGAACCCCTCGTGCTGCAACCGTCAAAGCCAAGACGAACGTGAAGTTGTGGGGCATTGACAGAGACAGCTACAGAAGGATCCTGATGGCAAGTGTTCCTCAGAACCTGCAGTTATGCTTTTGGGCTTCCTTATGCTGACCTTCTGCCTGTCCTTTGCTGCAGTTATTTGTCCCAAATCCTGCTCTCTGTTTTGTAAGAAAGCTGATTACTCAACGTGCATCTCTGGGGCACAGGGCAAGGGAGAATCTTGAGTTACAGAACAAAACAATGTGCAGGGTGAAATTGGGCTGAGAATGTCAGAAGGCTGCAGTAAATGTTGAGTATTTAATGAAGGTTGCTCAACTGAAATATTACTGAAATATTTCAGTTTCAAAACCCGTAATCCTGTGGGTTTGGGGACTGTGGGACAGGATGCAGAACGTCTGGCTGGATTTATTTTTGTCTGGAGTGTAACTTGAAGTAGAAAGAAAATATACTTGGTGTACTTATATTCTTTTTCTTTTTTGTAGGGAAATACTTTGAGAAAGAGAAATATGTATGAGAAATTCCTTAGTAAAGTATCTATATTGGGTAAGTGAGGAGATTTTTGTTCTGAAGTGGAATAAATTGCCATATTGCAATGGAGCTGTTGCCCAACATGATGATGATTACAGGCTGTTATGGTAATTCCTTAAAGCTGCAAACCCTCCACTGCTTTTCTGCATCAGCCCACAGTAATTTAGCTCTTGATATCTGGTGCACAAATGAAGCAAGAAATACCTTGAGCTCTGTATAAATACAGAGCAAAAGGTGCAGTTTTTGCCCTGAGAAGACACTCTGTTAATGAATTATTAACTCTGCAGAATCTCTGGACAAGTGGGAGCGTCTCACTGTAGCTGATGCTTTGGAACCAGTACAGTTTGAGGATGGGCAGAAGATTGTGGTCCAGGGAGAGCCAGGAGATGAATTCTTCATTATCTTGGAGGTGAGTAAGGTCAAAATTAAAAGCTCAGAGCTTGGCTTTTTTTTTTATTATTCTATTCCTAAACAAACACTTGGAGAAAAATAACATAAGAATGTACTTCCAGAGGATCCTTAAAGAAATATCTTCTGCAAAGACATATTTCTGCAAAGCAGCTGGTTCTGTGTGGAGTTCAGTGTGGGATGCAGTGTTTTGGGTGATGCTGGAAATTGCAGTTGTGATCTGTTGCAGGGCACAGCTGCAGTGCTACAGCGTCGGTCAGAAAACGAAGAGTTTGTGGAAGTGGGCAGGCTGGGACCCTCTGATTACTTTGGTGAGTTACACAGGGACACAACTGTGCTCACAGCACCACTGGCACCATTTTACCTGTGCTGTGGGGATGGATGGGTTTGTTAATTACTGCTTTGTGCTCTGGTGGTTTCTGTCAGTGTCAGGTGAGTATCAGAGTCCCTTGGCATTCGGGTGTGCACACACCTCACACACTGGGATTGTTCCAGGTGCCTGAATGTAGCAGAGGCCTGGTGGTGATCTGGTCTGACCTCCCTGCCATGAGCACAACTAAATTTGAAATTGCATCACTCTGCTCAGGGCTCTGTCCAGTTGAGTCTCTTGTGTCTCCAGGGGTGGAGATCCCACAACCTCTCTGGGCAATTTTGCAGTTTAACCAGCCTTGTTGTGAAGAATTTTTCCTCTTTATGCCTGACAAGAATTTCCTGTTCTGCAACTTGTTGCTTTCTGTCTGCCTTTCACTGTGCAGAGAGCAGTGTGGGTTTGGCTTTGTACTCACTCATTATGTAGCTGAAGACAGCAACAAGATAATCAGATTCCCTCCTTTGCCTCCTCTTCTCCAGGTCAGAAAGGAACCTGGTCAGAACCTGCTATTTAATGGTTAAACACTGTCCTCTCCCTCTCTTTCTGTCTCTCAAAAACCCTATTTTTTTTCTCATGTTTAAGGTAGTTCCTCTCTCCTTAGGAAGATTTTTTTCTCATGTTTAAGGTAGTTCCTCTCCCCTTAGTACTTTCCCCTCTTGCTAAAACCCGGTTGTCCAAGTTTTCAGCTTGGAGTCACCATCCCTGGAAGTGTTTTGGAAAAAGACTGGCTGTGGCACTGAGTGCCACTGTTTAGTTGATGAGCTGTTGGGTCACAGGTTGGACTTGCTGATCTCAAAGATCTTTTCCAACCTTATTAACCCTGTGGCTCTCACATAACAAACCTTAACCCTCGTTCCGAGCAGCGCTAAATCCCCAATCGCCTCCTCTGCGCTTCCAAGCACAAAGGGGGGGTGATTTCTTTGCCTCTCTGGGTTGGTGTCTAACACTGTCCACCCTTTTGTGCTGCCCCAGGTGAAATTGCTCTGCTGATGAACCGTCCTCGTGCTGCCACAGTCGTTGCTCGTGGGCCCTTGAAGTGTGTGAAGCTGGACCGGCCCCGCTTCGAGCGCGTCCTGGGCCCCTGCTCGGATATTCTCAAGAGGAACATCCAGCAGTACAACAGTTTTGTATCACTGTCTGTCTGAAACCTCCCTCCCACTTCCAAGCCATGCTTCACAAATGCAGACTGCTTTATTTTCCCCCCCCTCCCCGTGCAGAGCCACATTGCCACTGGCATTTGCAGCTTCCTGTCTGTTTAAAAAACAAAAAACAAAGAAACAAACACACACACAAAAAAAAAATGAAAAGGAAAAAGAAAAAAAAAAAGAGAAAAAAATAAACTGCTTATCATGGCACTGTCTTTAATTTAGAGCATATTATTTCTGTGCTCTCTGTCCCATTAAATTGATAGCAGAAGTTCTATGGGGACGTTTGCTTCTCTCTGTGCACCAGTGTCCAACTCAGGCCAGTGCAGCCTTGCAGCAGCAAGGGAGAGGCCTCCTGGCACCACGCCATTGCCATAGAGAAAGGAGGTGACAGGAAAGGGAGGGGAAAAAAGTCCTTTTCAAGGTGTCTCTCACATTGTTGGACAGGTTTTAAGGCTGTGGTCATCACCTGCTGTTACTTCTTTTCACATGAGAACTGCCCTTGTAATTGAGCTTCTTGGGGCTTGGGGTGTTCTGGGTTTCTTTTTATTTTTCTGGGTACTGTAATCCTGGGTTCAATCATGAGGCATCAGCTGCTGAGAAAGCCACAGTTGGAATTTACCAGTATAATTGTTCCTGTGTCTGCTGGTTTAAGGTTGCTTAGTTCTGTTTTTGTCAAGTGTAACTCAAAAGCTTTCCAGGTTAATAGTTCTGGTGAACTCCTGCAGTTGTTAATTCATTTGCTGACTTGCTGCAACTGATCCTTTTTCTCCTGTCCTTTCTTCAGCCATAGAGTTGCCATTTAAAACTCTTCCTGTTCCAAGTGGCAAGAACCAAATGTTCCATTCAATGCCTGACTTTGGTCTCTAGTTCATAGGCTGGTGTAAGAATGTGCAGCTGTCCAGCTGTTTGTGATGTCCGAGTGCTTAGATTGGGGTAGAAGTTGAAAGCAAACATTTGATTTTTCCCTGTGACTTGTTCTGTTAATCCTCAGTTGACTTGAAATATCATCATCATCCTCAGTTCAGGTGACCCTTTTGTTACCAGGGAAAAATAAATGCTGAGTGTTTCTGGCCTGGTCTGGAGAGCTCCCATTACTCTTGGTGGGGAACGTGAGGCAGAAAAAAACCCTGAATGTTTTAAGTTTTTAAATATGACAATTCCTCATTTTTAAGATGGTTCATTATAAACCTAGTTTAAATCCAAGGGGTGTCTGGATTGCTTTCCTTGCCTGTGGAATTTCCACCACCCATGTTTCACACTCACTGGTTTTTTTCTTTCCAAGTTCAATCTGTTGCGGAGTCTTAAATGTATTTCAGTATTTCCCAGCTTTGTGTTCCATTACTCTGTGCACCCAGATTTCCCCAGAGTTTTTACTGAATTCCACAATTCAATAAGTGTAGGCAATTTTTAAGGTTTCCTTTAAACTGTAATTTATATAAAGTAGCATAGGTTTGTATCTGGGAGTGACAGCAAGCAGTTTGGCATTTGTTGTGCAACTACTTTAATGATGGAGCCCTCGTTTTTATTTCCTTTCTGAGGTGACAGGGATTCAAATCCAACACTCTCCCAGGCATGTAGAGAATCAGGAGGAGTCTGCCAATGGCTGCAGAATAATGCTGAAGGTATCAAGCCTTTACAAAAGGTTTCAGAGTATTTCTGAACCTGAAATCCCAAGGAGGGGATTGAAATGCTTGTGGTTTGAGTTCTCTATTCAGGAGATGTTGTGTAGAGGATTTCTGCCAGAGTCCTTAAGGAATAAGCAAATGCTACCTTTTTTTTTTTTTTTGGGTTCTTTTTTTTTCTTTTTGGTAAGTTTTTTTTGTTAAGTTTTGACTCTGCAGGTTTTTTCTTCATATGTGTTCTTTGTGTTACATTAAAGCACCAAAAACTGTGTAAACCAGTTAGAGCTCCACAAAAAAAAAAAATGCACATTTTTTTTATATAAGGCTTTCTAATCAAGTTTCACTACTGCATCTTTTTAGCTTGCTGTTTACTCCCTTTTGTAGTTTTACCTACAAGATTTTAAGATAAATCAGCTAAGTCTGAGTTAAATATTAAACACAGTTATAGCTTTACCTTTGTGTGCAATTTCAATATGTTGGAAACCACAATTGGCATAGTTTTGCCTTAGCTAACATTCAGGGCTTTAGAAGTAATTCTTTGCTAGTCTATCTTCAGCAAATTGATGAAGTCTATTGCCCTAGGAAGCTATAGTCAACCAGAGGACCATTTTTGTATTGTTACCTGACTCTATAAGTCTGATTTACTGTATGTGCTAATATATTATATTATATTCCTTTTGTTATAGATTGTCCTAATGGCAGGTAAAGCAATAAAATGATTTAAATTCTTAAATGCAATCAGTCTCTTTTATTTTATTCCCCATCCCTCCTTGTGCTTCCCTTTGGCTTTCAAGAGGGTATGTTATGAATGAGGCAGTAGAAACTAAGCAGCTTAATGGATTAGTTGGGTGTTAAATCCAGAGGGTTGAGTTCAGGTCCTGAACCTTCCCCTTGGAAGCTTTGTCTCCATGTGGCAGCCTGGGAATTTCCTCTGGAGTTGTGGCAGGGGTGGGTTTGCAGTGGGGAGGTCCCTGTGTCCTGTTGGAGTGTCTCAGCCACTTGTGCTGCTTTGATCTCTTCAATTGGTAATTCCCAGCCCAGACACGATTATTGGAGCTCAGAAGCTTCTCTGAGTTGGCTGCTCCCACCTGAGTGACCCTTAGTGAAGGTTTGGAACACGTGGTGATTAATCATGAACCACTTCTGGTGGGCAGGCAGGGGGAAAGGGAAGAGGGGAGGGTTTAGCTGTGATGAAATAGGAAAAAAAATTGAAGAGTGATGAACAGACTGGATCTGTTTTACATCCAGCTCCAAGAAAGCTGGATCCTGACTGTATCACCTGACTTTGAATCATGCAAAGGAGAATAAAAATAGAAGGAAGCAACTTTGCAACCCTCTAACAGCCATTTAAATACCTGTGTGTTTGTTTCCTTCATCCTGCCCTGCCTTTCCCCATCCCCTTGACTGAAAAAAA
>VYZS01041746.1:0-15056 GCA_013400695.1 Neodrepanis coruscans | reverse complement strand
GATCATCGAGTCCAGCTCTTAAAGGAACAGCTCAGACAGGGATTGAACCCAGAACCTTGGTGTTAGGAGAACCCAGTCCATCTCAGGGAGATGTGTGCTCCTCTCCCAACCTACATCACAAATTCTTGGCTGCTGCAAAGCATTTCTTACTTCTCAGGAAATGAGTTCAGCTTTTAGACAACACAGAATCCCACCCTACACACGCTGGGAGAAATGAAGGCTCAAAGCCCAGGGGGACCCCGGGAGGACTCCAAGGAAGGAAGGAAAGGGCACCTACCAGCTCCACTCGGCCGAAGCCTCCGACGCCCAGGGTGTCGATGATGTTGAAATCCGACAGTTTCAGGTTGGCAAAGAAGGCGGCTTCGGCTTCGTATCTGGAGGTTTTTAGGCGAAAAAACGGAAATTTCTTAGAGGTGCAAACACGGGCACTGGGAGACACCGCACCCGACCGGCGCGAGCGTGGCACGGCCTTTACCTGCTCCATTGCCAGCCCAGCTCTTACACTCTGCTCTCTCCCACACTCATGCTGGTCCCAAAGGCAGCATCGCTCCGGCAGCCACGCTTTCCCAAGGGAGGAAAGCAAACATTCCTAGGGCATGTCTACAAAGCAAACTCCTGGCACTGCAATTCAGCTCCAGCTCCCCAGCCAACGCTACAGCTGGACATTATTGATCTTCTCCTGGTAGGGTTGGTTTTTTGGGGTTTGGTTTTGGGTTTTTTTTAAGGTCTCTTTTAGGATTTTTGGAAGATAAAAGTCACTCCTAGGAGTTTCTCTTATCCACAGGCCGGCAGGAGTTTCTATAAATGTTTATTGGAAGTGGCAGGATCATTAAGGTCCCTGGAGAGAAATCACAGCCAGGTTGTATGAAATCGGATCCGATAAGCTGCAGGCTGCTGTGCAAATGCCTGGAATGAATGACTTCAGTCACAGATCAACATTCCTATGGGAATATCTTCACTTCTTTTCCTCCTATAAACTCGCTTGCAGTAGAAGTCCCAACCCAAGAGGTCCCAAAATCCAGATGCTCCCTCTTTAGCCCGTGTCCAAGTGGCTCACCACGCACCAAGCCCTCGGCTAAGGGAGCATGCAAATCAAACACATGCAAGCCTGCCAAAATAAGCTTCCCATGACTATCCCCATGAACATGAGTCCTCCAAAATAGCTCCATGTTAAGGTTGATGCTATTTTTAGAAAGGCTCGGAGGGGAAATGGATGAGCAGGATCCACCCACTCCATAAAATGTGACATTCAGCTGCCGGAGCGTCCCCGTGCGTGTCCCACCTTTGGCCACTGGTGACACAGAATTGTATGGGAAAAGGCAGTTGACTGGATCATGGAAAGAGGCATGGAAGGTGGAAAGGGGCAACTGGGTGGTTTGCAGGACTTCATTTCAGCCATAACACCTTGTAATTAACAGCCCATAATCACCTACTTCACCTGGAGGCTTCTCTTGTGCAGGTTAAGGGGAAGATAAACTGTCCCAGTGAGAGCCACCACAGACACACAAATCCACCTGCCCAGCTCTTCAATCTACCCTGCCCATCACAGTCTGTCTCTACTTCATTAACAGCTTGGAATTGATTTGCTGACTGATTCCCTCCAAACCACCTTCCTCAGCCTATTTAAAACTTCAATAACTCTGGGGGAGAAAGAGCAAAAAACCCATAATTTTCCAAGAGAAAAACACAAATAAGTGTCAAGAAATGTGAAAGGTCACATCATCAAGCCCCAAACCTGATGTAATAAAGCACAATTTTCTCTCTGGGGAGGGGAGGGTGCTGTCAACAAATTACTTCAGCTCTGCTTTAATATTTATACTGTCACCAGATCCCCTCGGTGACCTTGCTCCTGATGCATCCAACTTTGGAAAGCAATCAGCTGCTTTGAACTTGGGATAACCTTGTGTGACACAGCTGCTTATCGATGGCTTCACACCCTCCACAGGGTGAATACTAAACCTGCCACTGAAACACCTCTGCTGAATCAATGATGTGCTCAAATGTCCCCTTCTAAATCACAGCAGCCACATCTTTTTAGGGGTGACAGAGCAGGGAGACGGCCCTAATTCCCAGGGTAAATGTAGAGGCCAGTTAAAAACCCTCAGTGATTTATAATTGCCAGGAAGGTGAAATCCCAGCATGCAAAATTTCCTTTCAATGGTCAAACATAAAGCCAGGAGACATAGAATGGGTTGGGCTGGAAGGGACCCTAAAGACCATCTTGTTCCATCCTCCCTGCCATGGGCAGGGACACCTTCCTAGACCAGGCTGTGGGAGCTGAAATCTACTGGAACACATTAAAAAATGTGTTCCTGTGTTATTTTGCTTAGAAAATGTACTTGCAGCGTTCTTCTGATTGGTTTTGGAGGTCTCTTGGCTAATTCCCTGCTTTAGGCATAGTTTGTCCACACAAGTTGATGAAACAAATTGGATGCAGTCTCTCCGGATGCCACAAGCACCCAAAAGCCAAAAGAAACGCCCAAAAATATAGAGTGAAACCAAAACACATGTAAAATCAAGCAAACAAGCCCTTCTCATGCTCACTAACAACAGCCACAGCTGAATTCTGTTTTGTTCCCACCTACAAAGGTCAAAGCCCACTTTAACACCAAATAACAATTGTTATGCACTTCAGCCCTGCAAAGCTTGAGGATAAACACCTTCAACAACAGGATCAAAATGCAAATATTCCCAAGCCATCTCCTAAATCAGAGAAATACTGGAATTTAGAGAAGGAATTCATCTCCACGCTTCCTTTAGCTGCTCCCTAAAGCTCCCAAGGTTTTGCAGCAATTGCTCCTCAGCCCAGAGTTAGAGTGAAAAACACATTTGATGTCCTATTTCATCACCTCCAAATATAAAGAGACCCTTTCAAGGCACTGGGAGGGCAGTGACCAGAAATACATAAGAAGTTTGGAGGTTGATATTGGTGTGTCTGAAAACATTCTGGACCAGGAGAAAGACTCTGCTCCACTCAGACACTGGGGAGGATTCTTGGGATAGTCACAGGATGGGGCAGGTTGGAAGGGACCACAGAGGGGCACCTGGTCCCACCTCCTGCTCCAGCAGGGACATTCCAGAGCACGGGATTGTGTCCAGAGGGCTCTGGAATATCCCCAGGGAGGGAAACTCCACACCCTGCCTGGGCAACCTGTTGCAGTCACTGCACAGGGAAGAAGTTCTCCATAACAGAGGTGGGATGAATGGTGGAGACAGGCTGACAACATTTGTGCAGGATGAGGTGGAAATAACTCCTCACTCTGTGGGAAAAACACACACACTCGTGCCAGGTCAGGGTGTTTTCCTTCTGGGCAGCACTCTGCAGGTTCCACAGCCTCGTCCCACCTGGCACTTCAACCAGAAAGGCAGTTTTATTCTAAATATTCAGCCATATGCCAGTGCCTGGAGACTTTTCAGAGGAGCAAATGCTTTTCTGATCTGTGGAAGAGTTAATAGGTAAGAGGTGTTTGGGAAGACACCTTGGGCAAGCTGGGAGGCAGGATCAGCATTCCAGGCATCTTTGGTGACACAGATGTGAGGCTGGAACATCCTGTGCTGAGATTTCTGGGGTTGTCTGTCTCTAGGTGAACTGGGGATAATTAAGCAAGAACCCTTCTCTAGAGATCTTGGTAATTGTGCTGGTTCAGAGGCCAAAATGCCTGGAAAATCACAGCTGGAAGTGCACAAAAAGATATGGGAACGTGTGATCTGAAAAGGGAAAAACAATAAAAAGCAGTTTCT
The DNA here is from genome assembly GCA_013400695.1 of Neodrepanis coruscans. NCBI lineage: Eukaryota > Metazoa > Chordata > Aves > Passeriformes > Philepittidae > Neodrepanis > Neodrepanis coruscans. The sequence goes on along the minus strand of VYZS01041746.1, from coordinate 11,315 downwards.
TTAATGAAGAGCTTTAAAAATGAAGGCTGAGTTTTTCACAAGAGCTCGTGGGAGGCTTGGAACCATTCCCAATGCACTCCTAATGTGGTTCTGGCTCACTGAAACTGGGTCTTATCACCTACCACCAAACCAACCCTGGCAGAGCTCACAGTCCTCTCTGGGAGCTCACAGGAGAGGTGGGACACCAGAGAGCAACCCAGAGAGGAGGAGATATTCAAACCTGCATCCTGCAGAACCTTCCAAGCTCTTCTCCAAGGTTTCCTGCAAATCTGAATGACAGAGGTACCCACTGAGATGTCACTGCAACAACTGGCTTTCTGCAAACCCCCTATCCATGTGCTCCTATGGAAGAACTGGGGCTTGGGAACATCAATTCTTTTACTCCAAATTAAAACAAAAACCTCCTAAGGAGCTGCCTTGCTTCAGCCCAAGCATTTGGGCAATGCCTGCTGTGAGGAAATTATGAGGCTTCTTGCACTGCTGGAGGTTTCCAACCCTTTAAACGAGGATGACAATTGCTCTGAGAGCTATTTCAAGCTTTTCCTCACAAAGCCACAAATAAAAATTTGAATAATTAAACAATCATCTTACCTAGACAGCTAAAAAGGCTAAATGAGATGTGAGGAGCAAAGGTTTGCAATTACCCAACTGCTCAGCTTTGCTAAACCAGCTCCTGATTCCCATCACATGAGCCAAGTGTGTTGGGAAACATTAGACATCTGTTAGCAAACTGTCATCTTGATGGAAAACTTGGCTCCTCTCCACCTGCACGCTGCCAACCAGACAGAAACTGCAACCAAATGGGAACAAACCCCCAACTCCCTGATAAGAGCAAATGGAACCATTTTGGGTGGATAAATCCGGAATTTCAGGGCCTTCCCCAGCAACAGACACCTGCTTGTTTAAGAGCTATTTTGCCAGTTTTAGATTTGGTTTTGTTGAGCTCCACATCAGCCATGGCTGAGGCAATGTCCTTCTGGAGACAGAAATATTGGATCTCTGCAAAGACTTGGATGGAGATGATCAGACCCAGCCTGAGGGAAGACACAGTTGGGGTGAGGGGAGAAACACATCACAAAACACAACCTTATTTGTGTCCACTAAAGAAGAGAGTCCCTCTCCTTATGGTTCTTAAGACACAATGAGATTCTTCTGGGATCATGGAAGCACAGAATCAAGGACTGGTTTGGGTTGGAAAGGACCTTAATGATCATCCTGTTCCACCCCCTGCCCTGGGCAGGGACACCTTCCCCTCTCCCAGGTGGCTCCAGCCTGGTCTTGGACACTTCCAGGGATGGGGCAGTCACAATTAAATTCTTTTTAAATGCTGATTCAGCTGATGTAGCACTTTTTAAAAAAACAATAAATCAAAAATTCCCCCAACTCTTCAGTTTTGTGACTATTCTTTCTCTATATCTGAATACATGTATTTTAATTTTGATGAAATGACCCACCTGGGTCAAGTCTTCCCCTGCCTGGTCCCCTGAACTCTAGGTTGGATTCATGCTATTGAGCTAAGAGAGATGCAGTTCCAAAGGGGAATGGAAGGTGGCAGGGGACATGGATCAAATTCATGGAAGGAGAGGCTTTGTTACCCAAAAGCAATGGCAGAAAGAGCAGATGCAGCAAATGGAGGCAGGGCTTCCATGCCTTCCCTTCCCTGCCGGCTCCAATGAGCCCAAAAAGCTCAGGATCAGGTGTTTCTGAGCCATTTTGGGCCAGGGGAAATCTGTGAGTGGTCAGATGGGTGAAAGTGGAATAGAAAGCCCCTTGTGTCGTGCCCACACGAGGCCCTTACCTTCAACTACGCCCTGTGTGAGGAGATTTAGCCACATTCAGGCAACAGACAGAAGCAGGGACAGCGACACTGCATTTTACACAAGCAGCAAGATCCAGAGCCTGGGAATGCCTGAAAGCAAATTCTTAAGAGGCATTGAGAGCAAATCCATATTTCTGGTGTGTTGCCACTCATCCTCTCAGAGCTCCCACCCCCCGTGCAAACCCTGCTCAGCCAGCACCCCCTCCAGGTACCAATCCTTGGGGGCAGGGTATTTGGGGAAGGGGACACGTCAATTTGAGCCATTGCAGCAGGACAGAATCTCCAGGGGTACGAACCCAAAGCCCTGTGGGGTTGGTACGAACACAACCCCCTGTTAACAGGCTCACCAGACTTCTCCAAGAGCCTGATCCTTCAAGGTGAGGAGCACTCATAAAAGCCCATGGACTTTTATGGGCTGAAAGAGGGGTGTCTGCCCCGAAATGACCCTCAGGCAGAGCTGGCAGTGAGACAGAGAGTAACTGTTCCCTAACCACCTCCCCTGTGAATGGGAAAGGCCTCTGCTTTGTGTTTCTCCTCAGGCTCCCAATGTCCATCTCCCTCATGATGCACAAATGCACCTGTGACATTCCCCACGTCCCTTTCAACCACCTCTGTCATTTAGGAACAAACATATCAAGACAAAGAACAGCTCTTTCCCTATTTTACTGCCAATCCCACACAGAAAAGCTGAATTCACTTCAAGCTCTGTCACATTATTGCCATTTATTAGCTGGTTCACAAACACAGGATCACAAACTTGTTCCAGGACATCTCATTGGCAATGAAAGCAGGAAAACACCGATGGGACACGGGGAGCTGTTGGATAAAAGGCCCAGCACGAGACAACTGTGACACCTCCCACGGGCCTTCAGGATCCTGCTGCCACCCAGCCCCGAGCTGTGGTGACAGGGAGCCATTCCCTAAATCCCAAGGGGGGATTTCTGCCCTTTCACATGGATTGATGGCATGTTAATAAGCCCACAGATGATTCCTGCCTGGGACTTGCTATCCTAAAGCCAAGCCATTCCTGGGAGGGAGGGATGGATGCTGTGGTGTCACCCCCGGACCCCGAGTGCTTAGAGAGGATTTATTTGCAGATGAGGATTTGCTGCTGCACCAAGGAAGACCAAGAAGGAGAACTCTGAGCTCATCTTCTACTCTTGCATTTTTTCTAATTGCAAACAACACCAGAAGAGTGAAAGGTGTGTCCTGATCTATCTACATGGAGCTGTAGATAGATGGATACAGGGAGAGAGTAGGATCGCAGCTTTTCCTTAGTTCAGGTCTCCTCCTTCCAGCCCATCCTTCTGAGGTCAGCAATGCAGTGGCTTTAACTCCTGGTTTAGCTGCTACCACTTTCTTCTAAATCTTACACCTTCAACTGAAAATCCAAATCAAGAGCCACTTCATTTGGATTTTTTAAAAGCAATGTGCTGGTGGTGACAATGGCATTGAAAGCTCCAGCTGTGTGGAAAAGAAAGGCTGTCTTTCTTTTCAACTTCATGTTGTCAGAGCTGGGAACCCCCCAGCACTCCAGCTTGCAGTGTACTTGCCTTTCATGCCTCTCACATCAGGAGACAATAGCATTACCTCCTGGTTTAGATTTTCTTACAGAAAGTGAACATTTGAGTGGCAGCTAAACCAGCCATTAAAGCTATGGCATCTCTAACTTCCTCTGGAAGGGGAAGGAGATCTGAAATTAAAAACATAGAGTTAAAAGACTAACAGGTTATTCTTTACTCCTCCCCACCCACCGTTCTTTAAAGCACATCACTTTTCAGTGAGAGCTCAGCAATGTGAACACTAAGCTGAGCTCACAGGCCAAGCTGAGCTCACAGACTTAGATGTGCTCACAGATTAAGCTGAGCTCAGGCCAAGCTGGTTTAGGAGTTAAGCAAATAGATTTGTTTGAATTACGGGGCTTTGAAGACCTGATATGGATGGAGCCCAATTCCACCCAGAAATGCAATTGAATGCACTCAGGAACAGCCAGAACAGCTCAGAAAGTGCTTCTGATCATCCAGGCTCCTTCAAAAGCCTGAGTTTTGAGGTGAGTGTTGAAGTCCTAAATGTGCCAAAGGGTTGGTGGTTCCTTATTAAATAAGTTGGGGTTCAGTGGCTCCCACCCAGCAGCGTGAGCTCTGCAGTGGGACCTTATCTGAACACAGGATGTGTAAGGAGAAAATCCCCTAAAATCCAAATTCCAGCCCTTCTATGTTCAGCATGGGATGCTCTCCACTTGTAACACTTCCTCCCCTTTAAAACCCACAGCTGCTCCCATGGATCCATGCCCACAAAACCCAACCCCTTGCTCCCCAATTCCAGCAGACACCAGGGTTTGTGTCAGTGTGAATGGACTTTGGCTAAACCCTGGTACTACACACATCCACACAATGCCAGAAACAAGCCCAAATTTTGATGGAAGGACCAAAGAAATTCCAGCTGATGGTAACTCTGTACAGATCCAGAGCACAGGGATTTCAGTGGAGCACAAGGTTATCAAGAGGCTTTTTAGGGAATGTGGTCCCTGGTTTTTCCTGGAAGCCAAAGGGAGGTCACCATGGAAATGCCTGGTTTTGTTTGCTACAAGCACGTGTTCCTCCTTTGACTTCTAACAAAACACCCAACAGGACTCTCCCACTTTGGGAAGTGCTGGATTCAGCTCCAGTTAAAATAACATTTGCACTTTTGTCATCCTGAGAATGTCCTGAAATAGTTCAAACAAGACACCCTACAGAATAGTCTGACCCAAGATTTTAATCAGTTTTAATTAAAAGGGGCGGAGGGAGGATGTGGACGATTCCTTCCTCTGCCGGTGCTTCCTGTTCTGTACAGCATTAACAGATACTCCTTAAGGATGGGGGGTGTTTCTCCTCTTTCCCCTCCCTTTTTTTTTGTCCTGTTTTTAACTCTGGAGAGTTAAAAATGGATGGAGACCAAGGAAACTCCTTCAAGGCTGTCACATCCCATTGTATCCCATCATATCTCATCATATCCCACCGTATCCCGGCTCAGAGGAGACGGGTTGAACCCCAAAGAGTTTCTGACCACCTTGTTGGCTTAACCCGGCTGGGAAACAACCTTGGGGACTGGAAAAATAAAACATGGGGGATTTTTTTCCAACTCCAAGACTGGCAGCAATGGCACACCCTGAAATTCCAGGCTAAAATCCCAAGGGAAAGCAAATGGCTTCTCCCAGCACCTCCAACGCTGCACTCAGACCTTCAACGTCATTCCTGTGAGAAGAACATCCCATAGAAAACGGAAGAGCATGTAAAACCTTATTTATCAACAGCCTTTTCTCCCAAATAAATTCATGTTCAAATCACACCCTTCTGTAATTATTTCCCTGACAACTCGACGTTTCCATTAGAAAATTCCCTGCTGGTTTTCCTTGACTATGGGCACACTCACACTTGCTGGGTGTTTTGATGCCAGTGGGTAATGGGGGTTTTTTTAGTTTTATTGTGATTTTTTCAGGGTATTCAGCTGAAATATCAGCAATTACACAGTTCATTGAAGGACTGCCTGGGACTTTTCATCTAAAGCATATTAATTCCCAGATAATTCTTCCTATGAGTCACTACCAAGATAAAATTTGGGTTTAAACCCTCAGATTCTGCATCAGCTCCAGTGTGGGGATACTGGGCAATACTGATTTCTGTAGTAGCACCCACAGCTCACCTTCTAAAGTAATATAAAGTCAGAGGAAAAATAAACCTCCCTTGGTGATTGCGGTTAAACGCCGCAAATAATTTAGAAGGAAAAAAAATCGTATTATGGCAAGGAAGGAGATAATTCACTGAATTCCCTCTGTTCTCCTCATTACCTCTGAATTCAACAATTTGGATTAGTAAACAATAAAATTTATTTGGAAGCAAAGGCATCAAGGGTTTTTATTTTCATTTTTCCAATTGACTTCACAGGAAATACCTACAGATCCTTTGTCTTTTCCCTTGGAAAACACCAAGGAAAACCCAGGATCCTGTGAATCCTCAGGGCAAAAAGGATTTCACATTAAAATTCCAAATGAACCCTGTGAGCACCAGCTTCCCATCTGGGTTCACAGATGCCACAGAACAACCCCAAAGTTGTTGTAAGGCAACTCGTTGGGAGTCATTGGGAAGAGCCTTGGAACAAGCCTGGGAAGTGAGATGTGATCTCAGGGAAAGCTCAGCCTAATTACAGCTTGAAATTGCTCAAGTCACAGTTAGTTCTGCTCGTTGCCCTTCTGCTTTCCAAAGCCTCACCACCTAATTGCAAACTGCTAATTAGATCCCACAGACCCCAGATTGGCTCATCTGAGCATGTCAACACCAAACAACTACTTTTTGCCTCCAGCCTTAATGCAGGACCTTGTTGCCTGTGTAAGTAAATGCTCACCATGGCAACAAAGTCTTGGTTGCAGCTTTCTTCCCTTCAATTTTTTAAGGAATGTGGAGAACAGATCAATGTATTGCTGATATTGGCCACACTTATTTGTCAGACTTGCCGTGTTTGCTGCTTATTGCACCTTTGTTCAGCTCCCAAAAGCACGTTGGTGTTTTGCCCTCGTTCCTTTTTCAAAAGGCCCAAATCCTCTGGGAAAAAAATCCCTTGCTGGGTGGTTTCCAACTTGACAGAAGTAGAGATGGACCTTCAGAGAATTTGTGTCTTTTCTCCCAGGGCACCAAGGAGTGTTTCAGAGAGTCACAGAATGGGTGGGTTGGAAAGGGCTTCAAAGTTCATCTGATTCCAGCACCCTGACACCTTCCACTGTCCCAGGCTGCTCCAAGCCCTGTCCAACCTGGCCGTGGACACTCCCAGGGATGGGGCAGCCACAGCTTCTCTGGGCACCCTGTGCCAGGGCCTGCCCACCCTCACAGGGAAGAGTTTCTTCTATATCCCATTAACCTTGTCAAATGTCAGTTTGAAGCCATTCCCCCTTGTCCTGTCCCTCCATCCCTTGTCCCCAGTCCCTCTCCAGCTCTCCTGGAGCCCCTTTAGGCACAGGAAGAGTCTCCATGCTCTCCCCAGAGCCTTCTCCCTATCTGCAGTGTTTCTGCAGCCTCTCCCAAATTCCCATGTGCTCCTGTAGCAGAGGGGTCAATGATATTCCCTTAATCCAGTAGCTCTCCCCAAATGCCCACAGATCACCAGTGAGAGCTGCTAATTGCACTGGGATGAGCAGGTTCACCCTCCCAAAGCATCACTGCAAACCCCTCAAGGTTTTACTCCTTTGGCCAATCCCCCTCCAGACACGCCGGCACTGCCGGTGGCAGTTATTGCATCTGGAATGTTTCATCCTAATTTACTTGGGAAAAAAAGGGGTGACATGGAAGAGGAAGGCGGGGAGGAAGGGGAATATTACATAAAATCCTACTGAAAAAGTGGGAGCAGGCAGGAAGCAGATTTTTCCTTACAAAGCAAGTACGTGTGCACACAAAGCCGGGTCTGTCGCTGCCCCGGTTCACTCTGGCAGGCAGATGAAACTGTGGGAAGAGATCAGTGGAACTGGGCTCCACACAACCCACCCCATCCCAGGATCCCCCTGTGCCAAACACTTCTGATTTATCTGCTGAGATTTTGCTTTCTTGTGTGAGTATTGCTTTGGAAAGCAAAATCTATGCCTTGGGCCATGCAGGTCCTTCTGGCTCCATGTGGGACAGACACGGCAGAAGGAGAAGGAGCTTCACAACTCCACACAAAAAATGAAGGCCAGGATCTGGTAAAAGTCAAGGAAAAGCATCAAAATGAAGAGTCAGTGTAAAGAAAACCTGGGGAGACAGAAAAACCAAATCAACTGTGCATTTGCCATCCCACAAAAACATCCAAGGAAGGTCTAAGGATGAAGAACAGTGGAAGCAGAAGGTGCAGCTCTCGAGGTTCTGGCACAGGGCCATGGCATGGCCAACCTTGGGATGCCAGAACTGCAGCCACAGAAGATGCTGGGAACAGGAAGACCACACCAAGCAGCCTGTCCTAAGGAAAGAGTAAATTGGGTTATCAAAACAAATTACCAAGTCATGCAGATCACCTAAAGATGGAAATTCCAGCCTAAACAAGGAAGGAGAGAATTAGGATGAGATTATTGCTCACTCTTGGGATGATGAGGAGAATTAAATCTTAGCAGTGGCACGTAGGTATCTGGATACAGGAAAAAAATATCTGACTCTGGATCTTGGAGAGATCAAAAGGAAGTTGGTGTGGCTGAGCAGCAGGATAAGGCACTGCATTTAAAGCAAAATGAAGCAGTTTCAAACAAATCAATAAAGAAAAAAAGAAGCAAATCTGTCCAGTTGAAAGGAAAGACACCATAAGACAGAAAAGTAATGCAAGTAACAACTTCAAAAGGCTTCAAAACAAATAATAAACCCTTCTCAATCACAGCAGCAGCAGGAGCCTGACCATAGGCTGAAGGGTCTCCAGAGGCTCCAGAAGAGCCCACTGAGAGGAACAAAGCAATGTGAGAACAGCTCAGTGCACTTCTCACCCCTGGGTTCAACGGGCAGGGCCTGGGGGAGATGCTCCCACCACAACCCCCTGCCCAGGGGAAGCACCATGATAACCACCACCAACTGGAGAGCCAGGAGGGCACCCAAGGAGACCAAAGGGACATCAACCCATCCCAGGAGCAGATGGGCTTCACCCAGAGCTTCTGTGTGACCTCAAGGTGAACTGGCTGTGGTTGGGAGCCGGCTCTGCTTTGCCAAAGGACGGAAGTGGCTTTTTGATGTGATCCAGAGCCCTGTGCTCCACCAAGCCCAACATCTGTCCTAACAGAATTCCTTGACACATGGATAAATCTGACTCCTTTGGGCAAGAGCCAACACGCTTCCCAAGTCTCCTGGAGCTCTTTGAAGGAGTTGGCCTGGATTTCCTGAAGGCATTTGACAAGGTTTGAAAGGCTGTTACAGAAATGAAGCTGCCATGACATCAGAAGAAAGGTCTGTGCACTCATTAAAGAAAAGTTAAGCCAGGAAACAGCAGACAGTAATATATGGCTGGTTTGCCTAATGGATAGAGGCCAACAGTGCTCAGATCCTTCCTGCTCAACATCTTTAGAGATGAACTGGAAAAAGGGGGAGAATAAATAAAGTGACAACATTGGACAAGAATATGAAATCCCCCAAACCAGCAAACAAAAGACCAAGGTGAAACACTGCACAAGGACCTAAGAGATATCAAGGGACAAGGTAACACCTTCACCTGAAATCCTGTAGGAATGCAGTGAGGGGAGAAAAAATCCTGCAGAAGCACGAGGGAATGGGTTGATTTGTCCCCTTTTACCACCCCCATCTCAAAAGCCACTGAGCAGGATCAGAAAAGGTACCAGAAAGTGATGGCAAGGAGCTCAGATCTGGATGCGATTCTGCTGCAGGAATCACTGTGCTATAGGCTTTTTCCTGGGAAAAAGACAGCTCTGGGAGGAGATGACAAAGGCTGAACAACTCGGGAAGCATGGGAAGCAGCTTGGCAGATTCAGGGAAGAGAAACCCACCAAGGGCTCTCAATCTATCGACAGCAGGGAGTCCCTGGGTTCCACTGATCACAATCAATAATCACCCCTTTGCTCTTATCTTCCTTCCTCCTGCTGCTGGGCATGGCCAGAGCCAGGATACAGCTTAGGGACAGCTGGATGCAGTGAGGCCACTTCCAACACATCTGAATATAACTGGAATAAACTGAGGAACTCAAGGCCCCCTCCTTGGAATGTCTAAGAGCATAAACCACCTGAGAGCTGTGTTTTACAGCGCCTGGTGCCTGCTCTGGAAGCCTGTTTGGGTGTGACATGGTGGGAGAGGAGCTGTTCAATCTTATGGCGTGTCTTGACTGGATAAAAGGAAGTTTTCCTCAGACATTTCCTTGACACATGGCAGCTACTGCCAGGAAAAGGCAGAGTTCTCGTCTCTTCACCAAAATCTACCACATGAAAAACCTCCCAAGTGCTTTGTCAACATTGGAATATTATCATGTGCTAATTAGAGAGAGAGCAGAAAAACAAGGAACCAAACAAACCACTTTAACCCCTGAGTTTTTCTGCAGATAATTCCTTGGCTGGGGAAGTGATGCAAGCTGGCTCATTCCAGGAACACAGCAAAGCTGGAAGGCTCCAAACTCTGCACATCCCAGCAGTTCAACCACCCGTTCCCTCTCTTGTGATGGAGGACAATACTTGTAATAGTCTCCTCAGCTCCTTTTGGAAAAGAGCTCTTGGTACCCCAGGAGCCAATTGTGACTCGTATGGATGAGCATTCCCCAAAACACCCCTCCCTGAAACACTGAAATCCCAGTGGCCCCTTGGATCAGTGTCCTGGGTTTGGAGAACTTAATGTCATAAAGGCAACCACGGGCAGGGGACCCTGGAGAGGAGCAAGGGCTCAGCTGTGAAATACCAGTGGTAACCCAGGGAACAGTGGATCAAAAGCAAGGAGCTTCCTGGAGGTTTCTCCAGGATCCTTTTGAGGGCTCCCATCGGGTTTCCAGCTGAGACAGGCACTTTCCCATATCTCCACTGGAGGGCAGGAACATCCCACGTTTCCACAGGAGACCCTCCAGCTCTTTGCCACACACTCACCCTTCCAACCCAAAGCTTTCTATGAGTCTCTAATTTTTTGTACTGCAAACCCCTCTCCAGTGTGACTCAGTGGTCAGTCTACACACAAAAACTTTCTAGAAGTCCATTTCTATTTCCAGAGAGGATCATCTTTTCCTTTAACACGTAGGTTTTACTCCTTCCTCTTTCAACGCCTTTAATAAACAACAAAATCCAACCTGCTGCTCACTGAGAGACCCAGAAACACTGATTCTTTCATCTAATAAAACAACACTTAACCAAAAGGTAAATAGTGGCTTCTGAGGAAGAACTTTATATCCAAACACATGGTTTTTGATAAAGATCATCTTCCTGCATTTCCCCTCCGCTAATGGCTCTGCTGTCACTTGAAACTCCCAGAAGACACTTAATGCCTTCTTCCTTTCCTGGAATTAGCAGTGGAGGTTTCAAATTAGCTTCCCTTTGCCTGAAAACGAATTAGGAAAGGCCTGAACTCAGCAATGTGCCAAACAAACATAATTCTGTGAAATTTTCCTGTCAGTGTGGAGCGCCGCCGGCTCCTGATGAACACCAGGAGGGCAGGGAGGGTCAGAACTCCTTTGTAAGTGATATGCGGGATCAGCAATGTCTGCATCCAGCAGGGCTAAATCAGAACTGGCTTTTTAAAGAGGTGGCAGTGCTTTAGCTTATTCTGTGGCTTGTTTATTTTCTGGTAGAGTGGGTTTTGCTGGTTTCTGTGTGAGGCTGTTCAAGGTCTGCATGGGTGCTTTGACAGCACTTGTGGTTTTCTCAAAGCTGCCAGGGCTCCAAACCCCTGCTCTGCATTTGGGGGGGAAGGATGAGACTATTTCAGCCCAAAGGCTGTGAAAAAGGTCTTTTCTCCCAGAGCATCCAACATCAAGTTGCTCCACTGGTGTGTTAAAATTCCAGAATAGTCTGGGTTGGAACGGACCTTAAAGA
>VYZS01041715.1:7568-23507 GCA_013400695.1 Neodrepanis coruscans | reverse complement strand
TAGTGGTAAAACCATGACAGAGAAGAAGAGAAAGTTTTCCCTATATGCCAATCCATGTTATGTGCTTCATAGTATTCTGATTTTTTTAACCGCTATACAATATATAAATGCTAAATATAGCGAGGTTTGGAATCCACATTTGCCACCTCCCTTTTTCTCCCTTGTTTTGGATATTACACAAAACTTTAAATTTATTTTCTCTCTCTAGTCAAATGACTATTATATTAAACTGTGAAAACAAGGTGGGATTGCTCTAATGTGGTCATACATTTGCCTTCGTCATGAATTTCTCATTCCTATATAGCCCACAACACTTTGGTTAGGATAATTTCCTGTGAAGTGGAAAATTTTAGGCTGATGAGTGAGTTGCCACAGGCACCTTATGTTGGTTTAGTCATTAAGACATTATAGAAAACATGACGCACTCCCAGTTTTACTTGCTTTTAAACTGTCAGTACTGATTAGGCATGCTCCTAGAAGGAATGTCCAATCAGACCCGTTCGACATCAGACATCAGAATCTGAAGTATACACTCTAGCCTATGAGAAGGAGGGAAGTAGGTACCTTCTAAAGCACTTAGTTGCACATATTTCAGATGCCTCTTAAATGAGGTGAATCCCTTTTGGTAACACCAGTGTCTCTCACATGAATTTTAAATGGATGCAAGGTGATTAGCTCAGCTTAACTTTAGTTATTCCATGTTTAGCTTCTGTGTCTGACTGAGCTGATGCCTGAATTGTGCCGCTTTGTCAGGTGTGGCCATGTTTGGCCACTGTTTTGTATGGTATTTTTCAATGTTCTTACTAGACCTTCTGTAGGAAATTCAGTTCTTTATGGAATATTGGTATGACTAAACCAGTACTCCCTGGGAATCCAATACAAGGTTTTTTAAAATAAAAACCCAGAGTGTTATCACCTAGAATAAGAAAAAGTTTGTTCTATTCTGACACTCCAATACTATTTTTAAATTCCTTTCTAGTTTCAAGCTAACAGCATCGATGTGCAGATTGTATTGCTGATGTTTACTCCCACATACTGATGATACAGGGATAAATTCAAGTAGCACATCAATACCAGCTGCTTTTTATAAAGAGATAGTGTCGTGGTTTTACCACTAGGAGGCGTAGTACTGAAAAGAGAGATCCAATAGAAGCAACACACACCAAAAAAAACCCCAAATAACAAGGTTTAATTTACACACACAGAAAACCGATAATAAAGTGCAAAGACAGACAAATTAAGCTCTTCTGGGTCCAGCGGCTGATATGGGAAAACGCTAGGGTAGTGCTAGGTCTTTGCTGGGGGCTCCTGAAAAGACACTGGAACAATTAAAAGACCGTGACCACCCACCCTCCTTTTCCCCGGGAAGGAATACCACTGCTGATGGAAAGATGAGGTCCTCAGTCCGTGCCGCTGTCTTTGGAGTTGCCATTCTGCCCGCGCTGCTGCAAAACTCGGTGCTGAGGCAAGCAGAGATGTTCTCCCGACCAGCTCCCGTCCAGAAAAGAGAGAGATGGCCGCCTCGCTCACTCTTTCCTAGGGGACCAATTTCGCGCAGACACGGGTTTCCCCCGGGCATGAACTGCCCCTCGGATTGGACGGTCAGCGCCCGGGAACCGCCCCTAGCGAGAGGTTCTGCAACGAGCTAAAATGGTGGCTCAACACCACATGGCCGACCCTGGACAAGGGCATGGGTCCCCCTGCGGCTCCACTTGGCATCTCGCGGGGTCGTGGTACCTCCACCAGGCCGCCTTGACCTGTGCCGACCCGGCTGCTCACCACAGCAGCTCCTTGGCTGCATGAGGGCCACCGATAGCCCCCTTCTATTCCATGTGCACTGGAGACCCCACAGCGCATGCGNGTTCTTAAAAGGGGGGGGTGGGTGGGTGGGAAATGGTTTTAGCTCCCAGAACCATTGTTTCCAACCCACAACAGATAGTTACTAGTAATTATATACCTAATCAAGCATCATTTGATTGTTCAGGAACCTGAAAGTTAAACCTTTCTATGATAGTCCTGATTGTGACTTTCTGGTCCTTTTTATGTAAGAACAAGTGCTTTATTTGCCACATGAAACATGGAGAATTTTAGGGGTTTCTAGAAATGACTTGATGAACCCATCAGAAATAAATAAACAGAGAGGTTGGTACAATTTTGGATATAGAAAGCTATCATTTAGACTCACTAAATAGTGAAGGACTGAATCTGGAATTACAGGTAGGAAACATGTCATTGCTGATTATGGGGCGGCTACAGTATAATACAAGTACTGCTGTCCAGCTATTAAGTTAACAATGAGCAGTTAATAGCAGAGACACTTATATGTGTACTGAGATCTTGAGACTTTATTGTACTATTGAATGGACTTCGCTTATCAGGGTGTTGTGCTCTAGTAGGCAGACAACATAATAGTGATATGAGCTCCCAGCAAACACATGGAATTTACAGAGGAAACCTTATAACAAAACCTTTCAGAAACTTTTTTCATTCCTGACCAAATTTACTTCAGATTTCAAAATGCTGAGCAGAACTCTTTCTGGAACATGGAACTTGAAAGTGACCTTATCTAGCACTTGGTCCTGGAATGAACTAGCACATAATGTCAAAATTGAGATTTTTCTCAAAATATGATTTTTGCATTTCTTTTAATTCAAATACCTATTTTACGTATCTTGTTCTTCACCTTCTCTGGAGCAGAGAACTAGAGAGATAACTCACTCCTTTACTGATATTTCACAACTATTCCTTAAAGTACATCAATATTGCTGGAAGCAGGGACTACACTCTAATGTTTCCATGTGTTTTCTTTAGCTGCTAACTTACAAAATCATTCTCCCGTTGGTTAAAGATTTTATTGTAGGCAGATCTGCTTTAGTTCTGCTTTATTTTGATTCTGTTCTGAGAGGGTTAACTCTAGAATTGTAATACTACCTCGTCCAGGATTCTGGATTTCTGGATTCTGCACACTGAGCTTGGATATAGAAAGAAATTTCGAATCAATTTTAATCAGGTGATTTTTAGGAATCTTACATCAGAAATTTCAAAAAACTGGAGAGAAGAATTCTTGTGAATTCTTCTTTTTGCAGTTCAGTTTTTGACTTAAAGCCTTGCAAACATCCCTCACTTTGGTATTTATGAAATGGAGTGATTAAGAAACTATTTTGTAGATTTGGATATCTTCTCCTTCTTAAGTAAGGATAGCTATCTTGGTTTTTAAAACAAGCAACAGTAATATTCCTCAGATGGCAATTAACAAATAGGTTGAGGCATAACATTAGTGGAGAGATAAACTCATCTCCTTTGAGAAGATAGCTGTTATATCTAGTGGGTAACAATTAAATGATCATGTTTTTAGTGGCAAGAAACTCTCAGTAAGCAAACACTTAGGATTTTTTTTGATCACTTTATTGGACCTTTATTATGTTGGACAGAGATGAATTTCACCTGGAAAGTTGTATAAGTAATTCAATTTAACAAATTTTTTTTTTTTAAGTCAGTCACCAGTAATTTCTGAATCCAGTGCATAAGTGGGCAAAATCATAGATCATGGCATTAATCAAAACAGGCAAATTAGAATCCTATTTGGTTCTAAAGTAAAACAATACTATTAATAGGACTCAAATAAAAAAAGGGAGATTTATGCTTATTTTTGCTTTAAGAGAGAAATTCTGGAAAAATATAAATGTTTTCTCTTGGTGAGTTGTTTAGCTTGATTCACTAAATCAAAAAAATAAAACAAATTACCATTCCAGAAACTCCTGCCCCCTCCAAAAAAAAAAAAATCAAACAAAAAAAACCCAAGCACCAAACTAAAAATCTCTAGCTAAAAAATAAATAAACCCCAAGGAAGACATAATGTAAGTATTTTTCTTTGTTGTTATTGTTTTCTCCATTATTGCTTTTAGGAATGAAACTCCTGTATTAGGTTTATTTCTGAAATAAACTGGATTTTTAGACAGAGCATAAATTCTGTCATATAATTCTAACACTGAGGATTAAGCACGTTTGTTTTTCTCCCATGTTCCTCTCAAGCAAAGACAAAGCCTTAGAGGTGGGAAAAAACAAATCTTCTCAATTCCTTTGACACCTTCTTTACCTTTTCAAGTTTAGAATTATCATAGTTAATTTTCTTGTGCTGTATATTAATCCCTTAGAGAATGCTTCTGTGTAAGCTTTTACTTGGTCTCCAATCCCTTTCCTTCCAGTGACTTCCATGGCTTGTTTTCTTTTGTGTTTTTTTCTTTTTCAACTAAGAACAATATCCCTGACACATTGTGATGAGTCTGAGCTGTTTCTCAATTCAGGTTCTGCTCTTTAATGAAATCAAAGAAAAGCAGATGAGAGATTCAGAGAATAAAAAATTTAACTCAATATCTACTACAAAAGGACATTAAATGGAAAAGAGAGTTGTAAGCTGAGAAAATTCAATTCAGAACTGGTTAGAGAATTGCCTTTTTCATATAGGAACTCGGACATTAGCAGAAAGGTTGGCATAGAATTAGAACATTTCATTCAGGACAGTTGGAAGACCGTGAAGAAATTGGAGATATTTTGGATTGTGAATGTACTGGAGAAGATTTAAATAATACTAAGGAAAGAGGTGAAGTCATAAAGCTATTTGAAAGTCTAGGTCAGAGAAAGGCTCTGAAACTTCTGAGCATCAAAAGTATCAAAAGCACCAAAATGCACTCTTAATTGCATTGTGACCAGAAAGAGTTCTGAACAGCCTGAACTACACAAGCACCTCAGATAAATAATCCTCACCAGTCTTTTTAATGTTTATCAGACATCTTTAATAGATGCAGAAAAAAATATGTTTAATTTATTTAATTACTATGTCTATCCAGTTTACAGTTTTGATACTTATAGTATCTATCATTATTTTATGAGAATAAAAAAAATAGACCCTACTCCTTTTGTGTGATTCTCACACCATTCTCTGAAACATCTGATGCTAACCACTGTCTGAGGTAGGAGTCTGTAGCTGTGGCTACAGGAACGCAATAGGTTTGTGCTTGCATGAATAAATAACATCTACAGCTATGAAATTCAGTCTGCAGTGACTCTAGCATGCAAAATTCTACTTTCAAATTTGAGATTTTTATGCATAATTTATTTTATGTATATAAGACACCTCCAGTAGTATAGAAATATCTATGAGGATAAAGGTTAAAAGAATGATTTCAAACTTTAAAATTTTAAATGAAAATAAAATTAAATTAAGTTTAAAATCTTTATTGTGTAATGCTACTGATTTTGTACCAATATATAGGACCCACGAAATTTTGGTGGAGTGTACAAACACTAATGTAAAGTGATGTTTTATCCATGTTTGTAATACTGTTTCAAATTAAGTAAATTGCCTTTTTCTTTGTTCTTGTACTATGGAATGCCATGAAAGTGATCGTTTCTCCTGTGCTTCTCATAAATAGAATTCATTGAGGTTCTCAAAGCCCTACAGGCTCAGAATGCTGAGGTGTGGTAATTTTTCTGTATCTAAATCTCTCCGTACCTCTCTACATGTTTGACATACTTGCATCCCTCAACACTGGATTTGCTTTTCGCCAGGACAAGGTGAAAATTAAATAAAATCCATAGCTGCATTATATTTAAATTCCAAAATACAATTTCCTGAATAGATACAGGCTATCCAAAGGCATGACTTTTGCTGTGTCAGTATAGCCACACTTTTAAGCATATGAGCATTAATTCTAGTCACTGTGGAATCATAACATAAATCTGTCCTCTGACTCTAATTCTCATATCAAGTCCATTGAGCTGGCTCATTGTCTTTTATTATCAACAGCTTACCTTCATCCCTTATTTTTATCCATATTAAAACAAGGAAGAGATCGAACAAATATTAAAGGTTCTAAAATAACAAAACATTAGGGAGAAAAAAAAATTAATAGGGATTGGAAAAAATATGGCACTAACCAGTGAAGTATTACAGCATTCAGAAGCTCTTGGTGATGGTCATAGACAATCAGACCTACATGGCCCTGGCTCCACTGGGAAGGAACTTGCGTGTGCTTTCTTTGAACACTTCTGGCAGCAACAATGTTAAATCATGATGGAAAAAAAAATTAAACCAAACCGAACAATTACTGTTTGAAAGTGTTTTAACTTGCCACCAATAGGAACCTTCACAGAACAATTCATCTTTTCTATTTTAGATACAAACTGAGGGTGGAATGAATCATCCTCTGGGGAAGCTTTAATGACTAAATGGTGACTAGGTATGACTACATGGTCAAATGACCCTTTTAGTCCAGATACTTAAGTTTTATATAGTTTAAGGCAATTGGGATGAATCCAACACATTAATATGCAGCTGAATAAGGCTAAATGGGTAGACATTCACATAATCCAAGAGTGATGAAGCTGGCATAAAAACTTGAATACCATAAAATAAAAAGAGAATATTAAATTTGAGTTCAATTGAAGTCTATCAAATTGTATTTATTTTACATTTTAACAAATGTTTCCTAAGATAGATGATTATTTCTCTTACAAAAGGCAGCACATATGGCATCATTTGATAGCTGCAGCATGAAGTGCCAGTTTCAAATAAATACAGGCTTTGGAAAAATCATCCTTAGCACCAATAGCATATGAGGTAAATAATTAATAGGGATGCTAATTTTTCATTAATTTAAGAAAACGCTGGGAAAATATATAATATGCTCTGTCTTTGATTAATCCTTTCTGTTCTCTGGGTCTCTTATTAAATCATACGGTTTTA
This sequence comes from Neodrepanis coruscans, assembly GCA_013400695.1. Classification (NCBI taxonomy): domain Eukaryota; kingdom Metazoa; phylum Chordata; class Aves; order Passeriformes; family Philepittidae; genus Neodrepanis; species Neodrepanis coruscans. The sequence goes on along the minus strand of VYZS01041715.1, from coordinate 16,762 downwards.
TTAATTTCTGAAGTCAAAAATCAGAGTGAATGTAATTTAGTAATGGTGAAAATACCTCTTGAAATGTTTTCTTGAATACTAAATCAGAAATAATTAAAGGTCTGTTGGCCTGAATAAATGAGTACTAAGATGGTACATTTTAAAATAACAGATGAGCTATTCATTTTCCAAAAGGTTGTGATTTTGATATTAGTTATTAGTTATTATATTGGTTTTAGGGAGGTTTTGAGGAAAAGAGAAATTATTGGAATGTATTAAATCTAGTCAAAGGTTATGTACATTTTTAGGAGGGTCTTTAAATAACTTGACGGTGTGGTATCTGCTACTACATCATGTAAAAAACAGACAATGCATGTCATGTCTAGGGAACAAAAGAACAAAAAGTCTGTAGAGCAAGGGACGCTCCAAAAAAGGCCTGGTAAATTGCCAGCACATTTATGCATGAGACTGAACTTTAACTGACTTGGTGGCAGTAGGCTTGCTGTCATAAACACAGTTAAGTAACAAGAGTATTGGATGACAGAGCTTCTGGACTTTTTTTTTTTTTTTTTAATTAACTGTCAGGTATAAATAAATAGTTGTGCTTTGTGCCCAGGAATCTTCACTGATGACCTTTTCTTCATTTTTTTTTTCCTAGATTATATGAATCTGTAGCATGGGGCTAGCAACATCTGTATTGGTAAAAAAAAATTAAAATAATCTCTTTGGAAATATTATGATTGAAGTCAGTAGCAATGCTTCCCTTAAAGCTATTTGATCTTATTTTCTGTCATTTTTATTCTTGCTATTCTAAATCTAAATCAGAATTTTTGAGAGTTCTCCGTGACAGTTCAGATGGACTTTTAATGACTATTCTTCTAATAACAAAATCAAATAAAACATTCCTCCTTAAAATGGAGAACATATAACTTTCACAGCATAAAATCTGGAATTCTTTCAATCTAGTACTTGATTTGAAAAGGAAGGTGGGTTTTGTGTCAGAATTGTGCAATTGTGCTTTCTGTCTCTGATAAAACTCATCTCAGTTTTGTGACGTAAAGAAGTTTTAGAAAAAAACGCAGGTTTCACATGAGAACTAAGACTTCTAAGATTTCAGTGACAAAGATACCAAGACTGTGCTACACTGATGTCAGCACGAGGCAAAGGATTTTCTCTGCCACTCCATGTTTGGGGATGCCACCTTGTATCTCTTCTGCTCAAATCCTCTCCTCACAGCAAGGGAGAGGAAGATGTTTTAGCTGAAAGAAGAGGTCCAAAATGTAGACACTGATAAAAAGAATGGAACTGGAGACTGCAACAATGTGATGTTAGTATGTACAGAGCAAGGAATTTTACTCAGAAACTATGAGTCTGAGGACAAGAACAAATGAGGAAAATGAGACAGATGAGTAGCCAAAAGTTCAAGACTGGAAGAACAGAGCCTTTCTTGGAATACATGTGGTATGATAACTATGTCAAACTCACTGCAATGAATAATGGAAAGCTTTCGGGGTAAACCAGTGCTAAGGAATGAAAGAATGTCATTTGTATCATTTTTCCTGCAGAACTAGAAATTGTGTGCTGAATAAGCAGTCAGAAGATGGTTAAGAGTAATAGATAGTGTACTAATGAATTAACCCTGTTTTTACCTCTACTACAAAACATCTGCAGCAGTATTTTCTGCCATAGAAAGCTGAATTTTTAAAAATCTGCATATTAATTATGTCTCCATCATTTTCTGCAGGCTTAACTTGGGGAAGGCTATCTTCAGAACTGCTGAGTACACACAGCTGCAGTTTTCATCTGTAAAAACTGCTCTGGAAATAGAAAATGCATTAATGTTAACTGTGTTAATAAGTTTGATTTCAAATTGTGCTTCTTTGTAATTCCTCTCAGTTTTATTTAACAAGATTGCCACCCCTTCCTCTTACTAAAATGCTATGCAGAGTCACATTAATATTTATGAAACATTCAGATAGTGTAGTGATCACTGCCATAGAGAAGCAAAAGAGATATTTAATCTTTTTTTTTTCTTTTTAAATAGTATATGTTGTATTAGACAGAAGGCCACATCATGAGGAAGAAAGGTGAAATAAAACTTGGGTTAGTTTATTTCATTACGTGTCAAAAGAGGCAATAGAGTATGGAAATATGGTACTGGAATGTAGGACAAAGAAAAACATTATCAAATTTGTATTTGGCATCTCCTAATTTTTCTAGGATTTAACCTTATGCCTTTAAGGATATGCTAAGAATTCTTTTGAGTATAACATCATTATGCATAATATTTAATGTGACTACATATAGTCCATATTTAGGTTAAAGCAGGGAACAATTGAATGCTAGTTTGTCTGCTGTCATTGGGACAAAACAAGATGATGTCCAGAGCCCTCATCCAATTGGCAGGGCCTCAACAACTGACATACTAATAAAGTGTCTAGGACACTGTTTAGAGCAATGAAAACTGGTATCTTAGTTGAATGTATTAATAATAGAAGGGGAAAAAAAGCAAGCCCATAGGAAAAAAACAAAAAACAAAACCCAAAAAAACAATCAAAAAAACCCAAACAAAACAAACAAACAATAGGCAGAAATTGTCATGACTCCTATGAAGCCACAATAGGTCATGAAATTGATGGCAAGTCAAATTGGAAGCATTCTTGGTTTGTTTGGTTTTTTTAACTAAATGTAGGGAAATGAGCTATTCTTCTCCCATTCCTTTACGAAATGTGTATAAATGCCAAAATAAAATACTTTAAAACTAGCAAGAATTTGTTTGTGGGGTTTTTTTCCCTTAAGAAAAACAGCCTTTTAAGATCTTAAAGACAACTCAATCACTTTTGAACTCAGATATTCCAGCTTGAGGGAAGTGTCAAACATATAGAAAAAGACTTAATATTCAGTCCATGAGATTGCAATGGAAAAGAACCAAGATTTTTTTATAATGGAGAACATAAGCTTATATAAACAACTGTAGGATATTTAAGGGATCATGATAATGTCAGAGACTAAAGTATATGAATCTGTGGGTGTCTTCCATCCAAAAGGGGTTAACAGAGTCATCTCTGTTGGTTGTGATAGATGTGATGTGTGTGATAATGTATTAATCTAAAGCTTTCTGGCTTTGGTTAGACAGCTACTAGGTCCAAGAATATTTTATTCTCCTTTTCTTCCCTTTGTAGCATGGGATGACAAGATACCATAAAGCATCAGAGATTAGTCACAACTAGAGGTAAGATGTTAGACATGTTCCTACAGACAACAAAACCTCTTTTCAGCCAGGGAGTAATCCTTAGATCATTAGTGCTGAAGTTGTTGTCAAGAAGATATTTCCTATAGGTCAAATCTTGGAACTTCTTTTATAACCGTGTGCTGGTTTTGACTGTGTTAGAGTTAATTTTTTTCACAGTGGCTAGTATGGGACTATGTTTTGGATTTGTGCTGAACATATGATTGATTATGTAGGGATGGTTTTGTTATTGCTGAGCAGAGGTTACACAGAGCCAAGGACTTTTCTGCTTCTTGTACTGCCTCACTGGTGATGAAGTTGTGGGTACATGGGAGGTTGGGAGGAGACAGAGCTGGGACAGGTGATACCAACTGACCAAAGGGATATTCCATACCATATAACATCATGCTCAGTATATTAAGTGGGAGAAAGAAGGAGGAAGCTGGGGGAGTTTGGAGTGATGGTGTTTGTTTTCTCAAATAGCTGTTATATGTGATGGGGTCCTGCTCTCCTGGAAAGGGTTGAACACCTGCCTACCCATGGGAAGCCCTGAATTAATTCCTTGTTTCATTTTGCTTGCACATGCGGCTTTTGTATTCCCCACTAAACACTTTTTTATCTTGACCCATGAGTTTTCTATCTTTTACCCTTTCTATTCTCTCTCCAGTCCTGCTGGTGGGGGAGTCATCAAGTATCTGCTGGCTGTGGTTAAATCAAAACATTCCCTTTTTTGGGGGAATGCAATCTAATTTCTAGACTTATTTAGGAATATTTAATTTACCATATTCTCTGAGTTTACATGTGTCTAAGCAATGGCAATATCTTTCTTTTTCTCTTGGCATGATTACTTTCCCTTTTTTTTTTTAACCTAAGACCACAAGGAGAAGGTTCCTCTTAAGATTCTGGTAGGGTTATGTAGTTGCCTGGATTTATGTAATCTAGGCTTTTTATGATCTCATATGTTCTTATGCTGTGGACATATATGAATATTTATATTATAACCTTAATTGATGGTTTTAATTTTCTGAATGAAAGAATCAGTAACATGACTATAATCTTTTACCAGTGACTGTATTGTCTGCCATCACAGAAAGGAATGCATGAGCCAATGTCCTGATGCTCATGTTCAGTTTGCAAACTGAAAGAGAAAATTTGTCAAATGCAAGCCACCATATCGACTGCTGTTTTTTTCCCAGTAGAAAACAGGTGTATGTTGATTACTTCGTCAGCAGGGTGACAGCAAGCGAGTCTCCCACTTACAGTGTCATTACAGTGTAAACCGGCTATTAAAAAATGGTGACAAGCTGATTTGTAGAGAACGAAAAATAAAGTTTCCAGGTGTCTACCCAGTTCACAGTATGAATTGGCAAAACTTTTACACTCCTCCATAGAATTTAACACTATATCACAAAAAAGAATATTTTGGTTTCCCAAGTAACGATGTGGGGAAAAAAGCCAGAAGAGACAGAACAGGACTGGCATCTTTTACCAGTTTAAGTCTTGATCCAGACAAGGGGAAACAAAATGTGATTAATTTTTTTGTACATGTCTTTAAGCACATTGCTTCTGTGCTTCTAACTAACCATGTGCTTATGGGCTGGGCTGGATCAGACCCAAGTCTTCAGTTCCCTTTCTGGAAAGAGACCTCCTGCCTAAAGCTGATAAATAATATAAACATTCAGCAAGCTTTGTTTAGCCATAAACATTTCATAGCCTGATAAAAGCAAAAGAGTTATGATAACATCAAAGAGAAATATATTATTGATTAAATAGTTTTATACATTACTTCCCAACATGGAAAGTTTCTTCAAAAATAACTCTTATCAAGACTGAATGCATGTGTTATTGCTGCTATAATATAGTATGCATGGATATGACTCTTCATATATGATGTATGACATAAAAATTCATTGGATTTTATACTAGTTGTCACTGCATGATGATGCAAACTATAATGAAAGATTTAGCAACAGAGACATTTCAAAGGGATAACAGTGTTTTGTTGGCAAGATATTTCCAATCATTTTGGTTCAACTTTTTTTAAAATAAAACTTTTTAAGCCTGAAATGGCATGAAAAACATCCAGCAGAGGCACAATTCTAACTCTGTAATCATATTTTTGTCTAATTTAGTTTCCTGATATTAAGGCTATGGGGATAATTTTATACTAGTGAGTTAGATCTAAAACTTTACCATTTACCATCTACTGTTTTCCTGCATTAGTTTAGCTACAGGAATCATTCTGAGACCTGCTAGATGTGTAACTAGCTAAAAGTAGGCTTGGACTACTTTAATGTTTCAGCAGGAGGCATGTGTCTTGCCACTTAGCCATATATGGTCTTACATTGTCTAGCAGCAATTAATGTAAAATGATGGATGAAGAGCTAGCAGGCAAAAACTTATGGTTGTATGTTCATCTATTAAAAATCACAAGATTCTAAAGTGGCTTAAGTCGATTAAGGAAAGAGACATATGGGCTGCTTTTATACTGGAAAATTGAACAGTGCCAGGCAAGATTCTCATGCAGTGATACTTAGATTGTCACACTGTTAAATTTCTAACATAGTATGTGACACAGTTTTGATTTATACCAAGCAGGACTACCTGAACAACTCCTGAATGTAGCTGCGGAATTAATATGGGCCATGGGCCACACCCTACAAATAATCTGAATACTGCTACTTCATTTTAGAGAATAAAGAATTTTCGTAGTGTGTACGCGTGAGGTCATAACATACAAGTATACCTCAGTGTCAGAGAACACCCTAGAAACATTCAACTGATTAATGTGGGCAATTATCCAAATGGATCCAATCTAATCTAGATTTAGCTATGTAAATGTCTAAGCTTTCTACTCAGGATTCCTTTACTACCATAGCAGAGGGCTTGTCACCTCCAGCATCTGAGTACCAGCGCTTGTAGATAGATAGGAAATATCTTTCTTGGAAATAGTGAGTCTGGTTCAAAAAGATTTACTAGTTGCCTATCTAGTTGCCCAAGGGTAAAGTGAGGCACAATCTGGGAACTGGGAAGTTTCTGATCAACACGTTGTGTCCATCCTTTCCACTTAGTCATCACTCTGCTCTCTTCCCCCATTTTCTTTAACAGAACGATTAATTCATTAGTTGTTGTGAGCCTTTAAAGAATGGGAAACTGCATCATTTTTTCTGGTAAGGCATTTTTACTATCCAAAAAGAGGCAAATTTACTGATGCTGCTTTTTCACTTACATCCACAGTTGTTTAAATACTACGGATGCATTGCCTCGATGGCAGAACTAACCACCCTCAAGCTTATTTTTTCCTCTTCAGGAGTTTCAAACTGAAACTCTAGCTCTGTAAGTAAAATTTTTATTTCTGACTACATTAATAGCACAATTTTTATTCACCATTGTTGCTGCAGGGCCCTGAGATTGGTCCTGGTGCCCCACTGTGGTAATGTTTTTGGTTTTTTTACACTGCCTTCTAAAACTTAGATCTACACCAGAGAGAATATATCACTGTGTGCAACCACTCACCAAATAGTTCTTCCTCAGGCTTTATATAATTTTGTCATTGTCTGTGCAATGTCTCTTTGGTTGTCATGGACTTCAACTAGTTTTAGCTATATTTTTGATGTAATATCTTTAAGAATTACAGTAATAATAATGAACGTATTGCTTTGAAATTTCAAGTCAGAAGCAAAGTAGGAAAACCCACAATTATTCTCTCTTCCAATTTAAATATACTATAAATTTGGTTTAAAAATTTAAGGCGGTTGAAACACACATATTCTTTTTTAGACTCACTAATGGCAAAATCAACTTTTCCACACTAAGAACTCTACATTAAATTGCAGTACTATGACTAGAAGAGCACCCATTTGGTCTATAGAGGACAGACAGGAAGAAAACTCATGATAGATTGAAAAAAAGTGCACAGGTCCCAGAGGAAACTAGTGGTATGGTGCACTGATGTATCATATATATGAAGGGGTTGCTCCTCTGCTTTGAGAAGTGTAAATGGGAAGAAAAAATAAGGTTATCAATAAGATATGACTCATAAAGCAACTTTGGAAAGAACTTCTCTTTAGCGCTGCTTCATTTACTTTCAATTTCTAAGTTATGCATCTGACAAGCAAAACAAACAAAGAATGTATAGCAGTTGTGGTCATCCTCTGTGTTCCCCATTTGAAATGGGAATTTTAGAATTGCCTCAGCTCCAGCTGCCACTGGTACCTGTTACATCCCACTTCATCTTAATTATTTCCAGCCCCTGCACTTACCACATTGACTTCACTATATGCCTGTAACACTCTCTCCTTTTCATCCCTATACTTTTGCCCCATAATTGTCATTGTCTAAGACTGAGCTTTAAAACTCTGATTACAATTCAAATTGCAAGTGAAACCTAAAGGAGGGGATGTATGCATGAAAAGACATGGAACTCATTGTCTTTCTGCTTTCTGCTCTGAGTCTCTTCATGGATCCTAACCCACAAGAATATATTTGTGGCTATATGAGCAATTTTAAATGCCAGGAAAGGTGAAGTGTTAATGAAAAATATGAGATAATTGACAGAGAAGTTCTTTAGTAGTTCCTTGAAAATGTCAGGTGAATAAGTGCATTTCAGGAAAATAAGTAAACCTTTTTCTTCATCATTTTAGAAATTCTGTGGAAATCTCATGTATATTTTTTCCTTATTCTATTTTCGTAATACTGTGCTAATGTTGTATTAAGATACAGGCTACATATTCCAAATGTATTAAGCCCTGAACATAAAGAAGGACATGATTTTGTTGGAATGAGTCCACAGGAGGACCATAAAGATGATCAGAAGGCTGGAACACTTCTTCTATGAAGACAGGCTTAGAGAGTTGGGATTGGAAAAGATCTGGGGAGGCCTTGTAGCAGCTTTCCAGTATCTAAAGGGGGCCTACAAGAAAGCTAGAGAGGGACTTTGTAAAAAAAGGCATATAGTGATAGGACAAGGAGGAACGGCTTTTAACTGAAAGAAGGCAGTTTAGATTAGACATTAGGAATAAATTCTTCACTATGAGGGTGGTGAGACATGAGAGCAGGTTGTCCAGAGAAGTTGTGGATACCTCATCCCTGGAAGTGTTTAATAGCAGGATGGATGGGGATTTCAGCGAGCAACCTTATGTAGTAGAAGGTGTTTCTGCCCACGGCAGGGGTGTTGAAACAAGACAATCTTTGAGGTCCCAGCCAGCCCAAGCCATTCTATGATAAAATGAAAAAATCTTTACTGCTTCTAGGAGATTCTAGCACTTTTCAGCTGACTAAACTTGGAATTCTTCTCTTGTTCTTCCTTCAAGAAAAAGAAAGTCTTTAAAAGCAAAATATTGTAACCCTGTGTAGTCATAGCTTCTATTATGTTTGAAAAAATATTTTCAACTGAATGGGGCCTCCGAAGTGGCAGACAGTTAGTCACAGTGGATAAGTGCCATAGCCTATTGGTTCTGCTATGACAATCAGCAATTCTTGGGCTAACAGTGTAGGTAATTACAGTGTTATATTTAACAATGTAACAAGATGAATAGGGAATTTTTCTGTTTGAAAAAGTACTTTCTTCTGAACCCTTTTAAACACGCTTTATGCTGTGAAGGGTTTTCCTGATATTTGATGCTCTAGGAACTTTCTGTTTTTAATGAAAACTTAAATTCTGGAAGTGTGGTGGTTTTACCACAAATTCAGTGATTTTGGAGCAGAGACTCTGAGAGAAGTCACAAACACACCCCCAAAATGAAGAAAACACACAAAAATCACAGTTTATTTTGCGCAAACACCAAAACCCGACAAATAAAGTGCAAAACAGACAAACAAATTAAATTTTTCCAGGGCCCGCATTTGAGGTGAGGACGCTCTGGAGATAGTGCTTGTCTCTCTCTCCCTCTGAGCCTGGCTGAGAGACTCCGGGGTAGTTAGCAGGGAGCACGTGGTCTCGAGATCCCCTTAGCCGTGAACCTCTGTCCGGTTTCGACTGAGGAAA
>VYZS01041700.1:0-10281 GCA_013400695.1 Neodrepanis coruscans | reverse complement strand
TGGGGGGAGGGAGCAACTTTCAAGTGAGTATCTTCAGTTTTTCTTCTCCTTTCTATTCTCCATTAAAAAATAGGTGAAACTTTATAAGCTGATGGGGTTTTTTTATTTCAATTTCCACAAATGTAGTTCTCATATAATAATATGAACAGTCAGCTGTCACTGTTCAAAATCTGCTACAACTTATTCAAACGACACATGCACTCAAAATTTACTAAGCGAGGCAAAAAAGAAAAAAAAATAGAGGCAGTCTAGAAGGTAAAAACGCACTGCTCTCAGTTACTGCAATGTACTTTAATTTTCCAGGTCCTACAGTATTGACTATACAACAATCCCATATTCATTTAAAGCAATTTCTCTCTCAAAAGGGTAGAAAATGGAAAATCTTATCAGGAAAACCACCTAGACCCCAAAACACAACAAAAAACCAAAAAAAACCTGAACAACAAACCATCCTTCTTCCAGCCACCACCCCGCCCCCACCCCCCAAATAAAATAGACTAACAAAAAACAGTTTTTAAAAAATGCAACATCCCCACTCCTAGAAAAATCCCCAAAACCTCACAAAAGCAACAAACAAAACCCCAAAACCCAACCAAACAAGAACTGTTTAAAAAGAATGAACAATTAATGCTTTCACTGCTCCCTGCCACGACTCGGAAATCTTAGCAATACTGTTAACAGGACTTGAATCCAGCCACCCAAATCCAAGACACCCTGAAGGAAATATTATCCTCAGTAAAAATGTACTTTTAATTACCAAAATCCAGGATCACTTTCTCCTGTGGCACTGTACCAGCATTTGTCACTCTGTATGCAGGACAACTGCACACAAATAATGCAAAACAATTGTACTGAACTCTGCTATTTTTCTTCAATGTGTAACATGAATTTCTACAACAGCAAGAACTTAGATGCTTTCAAGTTAAAATTCTGTATTTATTTTGGCTCTTCAATAAATACTATTTTTTGAAAAATGCTAACAGATGGATTATTTGGAATTGATACTAATTTAGCAATAATGAATAAAATTAATTTTGTGGTAGAGTGGGATGGAGAAGATCCTTTTATAAATCAACAGTATAATTTTTATATGTTTTCCTTTCGCTTTTTAGAATTAGACTCCAAATGATCTTTTCACAGACAAACACTGACTGCCTTTTTTAAGTACTGACTTGAAACAAGTCTCCTATATCTATTGTTCAAAGCTTGAGAAAGCCCACAACTGATCTGTTTTTTTCCACATTACTGTGAAGGCCATGCCTCTTTCTGGAAATAGTATTCTAGCTAGCAAGGTTATAAGTATTTTCTAGCAAAGTTATGATCCAACTTTTAATACTTCTCCAACTCTTATAAAATACTTTTTAAGATGATACTAAAATTAAATTGCTAGCAACCTCAAGCAGTGGAAGTGAGGAGTAACTGGCCTCATGAAGTAGCAAAGAAATTTAAAGTTTACAAAACTGTGAATGCAGGAGGTCTGCCTGAAAATTTCTCTTCTTTATACCTCTTAGAATTCTGGACATAATCCTTAATTGTTTCGTTTATTAAAGAGCTGCTTTTTTTCAAAAGTAATTCCTTTATACTTTTTCATCCAAACTCTTCTGAAATGAGTATAAATTCTCCATGGTTTAGTCAAAATCTGCTCATTTGGATTACAGGGGCCTTGAGTTTTTCTGATAAATAAGTTCTTATGTTCTCTAGTGTGACAGTATTTTCTTACAGAATAGCAGCCTTTGTGTGCCAATAATAAGCAATATACTTGCTCTGTTTTTGTTGGGCATACATGGATTTATCATCCATTTTGAATGAGTTTTGTCAGTTATTCTAAACCTCTTTGTCTTGCATTTTATGCTCTCACAGTTGACACTGTTTTGTAACAAGTGATATTAAAGAAAACAGGAAAGGCACCCGTGCTGATGGCAGCAGAATATACTGTGTAGCACACGGATTTATCATACACTATATATCACACCCTATTCTTGTAGATGGGATTAATGGATAAATTCATTGACAACCCAGAAAAATCTAAACACCCCCAATATACATCATGTATTCTAAGCTGCACTCAGAAGTAAAAAAAAAAAATTATATATTTTGATTCTAGTGCTGACTGAATGAAACCCATTTTCAATTGTTAAATGTAGGTTTGAATCCACAGCTAAGCTTGAACATGGTGTGGCACATCACAGTCCTGAGCATGAACACAATCTGCGCATTAAGTGTGACAGAAGTTTACATAATTTCATTCTAATGCTAAAATTTGGCCACTAGAAAAGCTTTCACATGCACTGAAACATGTAAAACAACTCTTCTCAAATGTGATTCCCATTTCTTCATTCCCTCAACACTTTGTTTCCAGGTGCTGCAAGCACTAATAAGCATCCGTAGTCACATAAATTTCTCCTCCAAACAACCAAACACCAGCTGGCACAAGAAATCTGAATTAATTTCCACTGCAGCAAGGACATCTCAGTGTGTGCTAAAATTAAACACCACAGCATGTTTTCTTACACCCACTTCCTGAATATATATGATCATAACTAGCGAGGCTGAATGTTTTTACTTCCAGTAATGTTTTTTGCAGCCAGAACTCTAAGTCAGAGAATACAGTGTCTACTCCTTTCTACTAAACAAGGCAGACTGCTCGTGTAATCCTGTTTTAATAAACAGTATTCGATATGGAAGAATTCCCCTGCTAGATCTCTTCAGAGAATTATATGGACACCTCCAACTGCTCTGCAGTAGATAAAAGCTTCAAAATGGAAAGTAATAGCCAATCAAGTATTTTGTTCAATTGATGGACAAAGAGTTCACAACTGTAGCAATGCTCACAGAAAAGTTCAAACCCCTTTGTTTCTGATCTCATCTGGTTTTGCAGCCATTATCTCAAATCTCCACTTCAAATAAAGAAGATAAAAGCTGAAGCTGTCAGAGTAACTTAAGACTAAAATATTTTTTTTTAATAATGAACATTTGAGAAGGGAAAAGTAATTGGGCTGAAGAGGACTCACCTCTGTACAGTCTTTTCTTCTCATTTGAATAATTTACAATTCATTAAACACTTCTTAATCTATCCATTTCCAATACTCAGACTTACATATTTTAAAATACAAAATACATTCCAAGACCCCTCTTTGACTTTCAGAATCACCATGCAATTACAGGTGTCAGCCTTAACTTAGAAATTTAGCCTGTCTGGAAGGCATATTAAAGGTGTTTGCCAAAACATACTACTGGAGTTGTGCATACAAAAGCCCTCATTAGCACTGAACTTACATGGAAAGACTTTGCCAAAATAGCTAAAAGTAATTTTAAAAGACAAAAAAGATAAACTAGCAAAATACCTTTGTACATATATATCCCAGAAAAACAATTTTCAAAGATATTGAATAGAAGCATCTCTCAATCCTTAAGACAGAATAAAGACAAATTTTCAATGCAGTACGCTGAGGACATATTTTCCTAGGTTAGTTCCCAAAAATGAGTTTCAGCATCATTACAAAACCATATTCTAATAAAAGGCAAAGCATGCTGTTTATCTGAATATTTTTAATGTAGAAGGTATGAAAAGGGAAGGGAGATCTGAAAGCCTGTTGGACATTATCAACTTTGAGAGATTTGACCATGTGCCCAACAGGGCTCTGAACTCATCATCAAGCAAAGACTGATATAAGGCCCCTGTAACTCCTGTCAGAATACTCAGACCTACAGCAAAAAAATGCAGACAAAACCCCCAAACACTACCACCCCCCTAAAAAAACCTCACTCAAACCCCCAAAATACCACATCACATGACAAATTCTTAAATCAAGTAAAGGAAGAAGAAATACAAGGAACTACAAAGTATCATCCAGACTGAAGAATGTTAGTTATGAAGTTTAATATATACCAGAAAAAATTCACATATTTATAGCTTACTAACATTGTCTATCCTGCTCCCTTTCCTTTCTCCAGTGTTTGCTAACATGACAATGCACAGAATGAGTAAACATATGTATTCTAGGTTTCCTACATACATACCAAGCTGAAGTCCTCTAATTTATTAAATAAGTAACTTGAGGAAATGCCTGACATATCTAAACCCAGGTATTTTCCTCTCAGAAGAAAACATATTTCCAGTGCTATGAAGTGACTTACAATGCAATTCCTCTTTTAAGTCTATTCTTAACAAATAAATTTTTTTTCTTTGAACCAGAGCCTTAAAAGAGTAACTACTTTTCAAAAGTGACCAGAAATAATATCTCCAGTATTTGGTAAAGATCTGGTACTATGGAGCTGCAGCAAACACTAGAGAAATCAGTTTAACAGCAGGATAATCCTTTATTTTGCTAGAGATCTCACACACATGACAAAAACTGCTGCTTAAATTTTTGTTAGTAGACAAAAACTCAACTATTACACAGGAAATTAATTTGATTTTTTTTTAAGCTTTTGGGCAATAAAACTTTATTCACACTTTTCTACGTGTCTTTTCTATGGAAAAAAATCTGGCATTCCGAAGTCTACCTACTTGGAAAATGCATGCAAATTCCCAAAGGGAAATACATATAAGTAGCGTTTAACTATGCATTATGAAACCTTTTTACAGCCGGGGGCAGGGGCGGGGAAACCGGAGAGGATGGGACAGGGAAGGGGGATGCACCAAGGGAAAAATTTCCCATGCTGTAGCTGTGAAACTCTGTAACCTGACAGTTTCCACAAAATGAACAGTTACTCGCTTAGGTGATAAAACCTGCTTGGGTAGGCAGAAGACTGAAGACACAAACTTCCACAAAGTTTCCTTGTAATGAAAACGCTACTTGTCCCTTTCACACACATTTCATCCTCTTTATTTCAAGCAAATGCAAAGACTATGAATCGAGACTTCATTTTGTACACAGCTTTTTTTAAGATGGGAAAGCAACTACATGAGATGTTTTTTTTTTCTCCTTCAGTTTTAAAATTAATGTACGAACCAAAGAGGTGCTGCAAATCCTGAAACTACTTCCCTGACAAATCTAAACCACCATAAAACACTGAAATCGTAAAAGTATGTCTGAAGTGCTCCAAGCAGTTAAACATCCTGCAATAAAGGAAATTACATGTAGGTGCATGTTATTTGTCATATTCTGATCCTGCGAATCGATAACCTAAACTTCAGAGTCTAGTTTTGTTGCCTAGAAAGTAATTGCTAAAATATGACTCAGTTCTTGACATTAGCCAAGTTGGACATAGCTGTTTAAAGGCTGGGAGAAATGTTTCAGGGCTGAGTGTGTGCAAAAGACATACACTGCATGTTGGGCAGTGCAGCTTGTCTGAGGCAGTTGTACCAATCTGTTGTGCTCTTACTGAAAAACATTAATAAAAAGCTACAGTGTTGAGTAAATAAAATGAATGACACTCATTCAGCAAGATCCAACTCTAACCTTGTGGCAGCACTGCTGTAGATGAGAAGGGCCACTCTTACGATGCTCTCTTTCATTAACCCTCTAACAGTACTCAATGTAAAAGAAAGGCATCGAGGAATCAAACAGCCTCCAATGCTGCTACAGACATTACTGATGTCCTTAAAACAGTTCTAAATTGCATTACACCCAGATCTGACATGTTCATACAGCTGCAACCAGCAACTGGCAGCCTAAAATGCCACCCCTAGAGTCAAAGCAGCTCTGGTGAGGCAGAACAGCTGTCAGCTTGCTGCCTGTCTAACACACATCCGATGCAGAAAGCAAAACTCTTCCCAGTACCACTGACTTGCAATGCAGTCAGGGGGTTCCACTTCACTGCTAATAACCACTGTAAGAACATGAAAGATTTCCTGTAACAGGAATAACTCTCTCCTGTTTATTTGCTTCTGACATAGTATTTTTATGCAGAAGCTCAGCAGTGTGAGCATTCTAAGCTGGGAAGCTCTATTTCTCAAACAAGGCAGCTCTCCATGAGTCAGGTGAATAACTATCAAGTTTCATAACATATGTAGGAAAACAACTAGTGTTAAAAGTGACATTCAAGTGATGTGTATTTGTGCTTTATTTATCTTACTTATAAATAGCATCATGCAAAGTGTTAAAAAAGCAAGTGAAATGAAGAGAAACGTCTATTGCTTTTGAACTTCTTAGGAAGTTTCATGGGAAACAAGAGAAATCTCCTGATGGGCCAATGAGCATCAGTGGTAGGATCGTGCCACGTGTATGTGGAAAGGAACGAATGACATGGTTTTGCATTTTAACTTATTTTTATTCTTTTAATGTCTTGACTTATTGGCATATTCCTTACACCGCCACCAAACCTTTTTTATTTGCCACCTTTCTTCAGTAACTGTGTGAAGCCAAAAACCAGGGTTGAAAAGCACGACAAACAAAAACAGGGCAGTGAAGGCATAACAAAACACCAGCGCACACTGTTCCCTTGCCATAAAACATTCCCATGATATATACGTTCAAAATAACCTTTAAACAATTTTGATTTTATTCTGTCTGATGTAAGAAAGTACAATACTATGTTCACCTACAGAATTAACCAATGAAAAAAACCTTTCCATTTCCATGGAGTAAACACTGCAGAATGTAGATATTATTTCATCTTCCGTGCAAATTTGATTTAGTAGAGGAACAAGCCTTTACAAAAACAAATACAGTGAAGTGCAAAAAATTAGATATGGAAGCCCTAATCAAGTTTAAAGCAAAATTCACTTGAAAAAAAGAAAGATTTTAATTAAAAATCTATTTTATACGAAGTAATTAAAAATAAGATTTTACACTGTAAAGAATTAGGGCAAGGGGGAGAACATTGCAATGTCTTAAAAGCAAAATGGTAAGTGCAGAATTAGTACAAAAAAGCTAATTTTTCACATGTAGAGATTCAAATAAATTCAACTTAAAAAAAAACTGAAGAAACGTCTACTTGGAACTTTGCCAAGCCAGAGCCTGATATTCCAGCAAGGACTATATACATAGTTTATAGAGGATCTGGGATGGACTCACAGGAAAGACACCCATCACAGTAGATATGGCTCCATGAGTACCTTGTTAGTAGAAAAGTCAGAAGTGACAGGCATAGAGTCATATTTCAAGTTTAACATTATCTCCCAATGCTTGACAAAAACCATGCCATGGACAAGAAGGTGTGTAACACTAGAAACTACACGCACCACTATCTGCAAGCAAGGAGGACAACTGATGACAAATGCCTTCGTTACAGAGCTGACCGGAGCTGAATACACTAGACAGTTCTAGTCAAAGAGAGTAGCCACAGCACAAAAAGCCTCTCACCACTTTGTTTACACTGGTACTACATTCACACAGCTGGATTTGCAATGGTTCTGAGGGTATATTTAGGAATTCTCTGTACACCAAATTTTGTTGCTCAAATAGTTCTTTCCAAAACTACAAAAGCAGCCTTCCCTTGGAGAACTGCAGAAAGTTACCACAGACCTCCCAGTGCTTCAGGAGAGCTGGACTGTGCAAATGCTCCAGCATAGCGGCATTTGCAGCTTCTGCCTCACTGCAACACGACAAAACTCAGATAAGGCTTCTTTGTGTGGCTGATCACTAAGGCTTTACCCCCCAGGCATCACAGCAGTCCAAAACAAACAAACAAACCCAACAATCCACCACTAACAAAAATTTCAAAATCTTCAAGCCTCCATCACTCTTCTCCTCCCTTCTTGTCTATGTATCAAGTTCCCCAGAGGCTCCATGTGAAAGCAATCCAATAACCAAATGAAGTCCAGTCCATAGAATTATGTAACTGACTTGTTTCATTATATTAAAAAGTTAGTATTTTTAAAACAGTTTAAAGATCAAATCAGACAATTTTTATGGCCACTGCTATATTTTAATTCTGAAATACTATGTTTCAGCAGTACATCTGTTATGGCCTTTGGAATAAGCTACACATTCTGATTAAAAATGTTCAGTGCTTGGAAAGGGCAACTTGGAAAGTACAGCATGTTCTACTCAGCTCTACATAGCTAGAACATAAATACAAGTCTATAGATGTGTGTATAAGATTTATTTACATTTCTTCTTAAATGCACTTCTCCCCTTAAAACGGCACAGACACCACTTACACAACGATCTAATGCAGCGGTGCCTTCCTTAGTCTAGCTAGGAAATGAAGCTGCATACCTTGCAGCTAAAGGTTTCTGAAACAGCCACTAGACAAAAAGAGTTGGCACTTTTTATTAACAAGAAAGAACAAGTCAAAAATCATTTGCAGGCTGTGGCAACACCTCCAGAGGATCAACACTTCGTGCCTCATTGTATCAGTTCCGCACCAACAGCAGCTGCTTCTTCAGAAGTAACCTGCACTCTGAAATGTTCACACAGCCAGAAGCCATGGCTGTAGGCACATTTCCGGAAGCCGAGATCAGAAGCACCTCCAAGAGTATCTGACTGCTAGGGAACAATATCTCTATCAATTCCAACACTTACTCAATAATGCAGTTACACAGGATACTGCAGAAATCTGAATGATACTTGAATTTAACAATCCCTGTTGGTTTGTTTCCTCCCAAACACAAAAATTCAGAGAACTACAAGTCCACCAGACCAGCAATTCCCTAGCTCACTTCAGTTTTCCAGAACAAGAACTACATTTGATCTGCTCATACACCACATTTAACTTAACAGAAACATGATGGTCCTTGGGGGGCGGGGGGGAGAGAACAACACAAACAAACAAAAAAAACCACCAGAAGATTGCAATGAGAGCTGAAAATCCCAATTTTACCGTTTAACTGCTGACTATTGGTACCAGATCTCACAGTTTAACATTCAGAGAAACACAGAATAGCCCAAGTCTGGTCCAAGCCTCTTAACTAGCACACTCTAAAATACTGACATCAAACTGGTGGTAACAGAATAGTCATATGAAAGTATCTACAGACTCACAGAGAGTATTATGCAGCAGAGGACTAGTTGGATCTATTACTTCAGAACACAAAATGCTCTGTTCTACATCCTATACTCTGTTATTCCAATGTTACCTTCCCAATTCACCTTCCCAAGACTACTCTTTTACAGGATGATACTCTTTTTTTCCCCCAAAATAAAGACCTTAACAGTCAAACCTTTTCTTACAAAGACACTCAGTGTAACTTGCTGCAGGCCTAACTCGAAGTCCACTTAAGTTCCAGATTCTCTTATTTCAATGTAGTTTGGATTAGGTCTTATGGAAAAAAAGGACACTATCACCCCACAAAAAAACCAACCAAACAAAAAAGCAACTCAGGTGAAGCTCTCCTAAAATTATACCAGCATTTTATAATTTTTACAAGTTATTTCAGTATAAGCCATACAAACTATGCCTGTACGTACATATACTTAACCAAGAACTATGGCATAAAGAGACTTCCTCCTCCCCCACACACCTTCAAACTTATCAGAGTAAAGCCGACAGTGGGCAAACATCTCAGAGCAAAAGTTAACAACACAAAGAATTTAGAAGTACTGGTTCATTTGACTTATACCCATCTCCAGCAAGTTAATTCAGACATCTTAAAGCAGCGGTTATGAACGACAAAACAAGTGTATGCTTTGATCTAAAACGTCCGTAGACACCATCCTTCCAGAAGATGAAAGCTTTAGACTTAAGTTCACGACTCAGTTCCACTAAAATATCATTCAGGGAAGGAAGACTTCGGCTTTTTGCAGAAGGGCCCCTCATACTGACTCATACGAATGTTATGCTTCGAGGCCACGCAGGTATATTCACAAACAGGCAAGTTATTCTCTGGGGCTCCTACTCCCAAACTCTCTACGGATGCAATTTTTGTTGGGAGGAGGGGAAGGGGGGGATGTCGAGGGAAACACGAGAGCATCAGATGCTCAAAACAACCGAGAATCACGTGCAACAACTCTACAGAAAACGTCACTGGGAAGATCCCAGGACCCTGCGACACGTCCCAGTGGCACCTGCGGCGTCTGGGCGAAGGAGCCCGGCCAGGGCGGGCCGTGCTTGTTACCGGGGCCTCCACGGGGGGCTGAAGGCCGGGAAGGGCGAGCTGCACACACACACACCCCCCGTCTCCCGCTCTCCCTGGGCTACAAAGGAAAGCAGGAAGGCGGTCGCTAGGGGGGGAAGCTGCATCCTCCGGAGGGAGACGGTGCTACCTCCCGGCCGAGGACGGCGACAGGAGAGCAGGAGAGCGGCGGAGCTCCTCACCGAAGGCGGCCGGGGAAGGAGGGCGCTGGGAGGGCACCTCCGCCTCCCGGCACGTCCGCACTCGGCTGTCGGCACCGCGTCCTTCCCCCGTGGGTCCCCATCTTTTGAAAGGGGAAGGTTTATTTCGAGGGGGCG